>BMAO01022749.1:0-42399 GCA_019973975.1 Trichonephila clavata
ATGAAGTCTGAATTCCTGAAAGTTTTTTACTAGAAGCATTTTTCATTTCTACCACACTTCCTCGTATCTTTCATATCTGTAACATGTGAGTCACCTTACCTTTAAATATTTATTTCCTCTAAATCTGTTCTTGGGGTATTGCCCAACAATTTTTTCAGAATAAAACAACAAATATCTTCGCTTTAGATAAGCGTTTTAAAAAAAACGTGTGCTAATGTAAACACAACAGAATCAAAACACAGCAGAATGAATGTGTTGAGTTGCAGGCTTCCTTCTGATCAACTCAAGCGCTTAAAATATTTCATGAGGCTTATTAAAAACAGAAAAATGAAAGGTATGCATAAATTTAAAATAAATGGGCGTGGCATGTGTCCATTTAAAAGTGTTATGACTAAATTGCTGTTTGCAATTTTTTGAATAACTTTCGAAGTTTTAGAGTATTGTCACGTGGTTAGTATCAAAATGTTCAGAAAAAATGAAGAACAAGATATATTTTTTTCGAAAATTCGAAAAAAAAAATTGTTAACACCCCTCATATTTTGGAGGTTATTTACTTTGTCCTCTACGATCTTGCAGTTAGAATTGTGGTAACTTCACAAATATTATTACACATACACACACATATAGGCATACACTACTATAAATCAATGGCATCTTTAGAAAACACATTAGTTTTCCGTTTTAATCCATCGACTTTTCCGTTTTATATAGGTCTCCTGTTCTTGGTTCGCTATTTCAGAATTTAAGCTTCCTCTGATTTGTAAGATGTACAATTTATCCATCATTCATTTGATTTTTTGTTATAGACACAAACACGCAGACAGAAAACATTAAATTATATACAGTCGACTCTCGATAATTCGAAGTTGGAGGGACCAATGAAAAACTTCGAATTATCAAGAGTTCGAATTATCGAGAGGGTAGAAAAAAACTCCCAAAATACACGAAGGGAACTTTTTTTCTAACACATTTAAATTTGTGTGAAACTATGTAATAAAAGAACAATTGTACATATGTATAAAAATATTTTAAAGATTTTTTAAAAGTGCATATTATACAATATAACCATTATAAAGGAGTTATAAAAAAGTCCTGTATTAAAAGAATACATTCAATACATTCATACACAATCTTACGAATCTCTTCTTTACAATAGTGCACCATCCTTTCTGAACACATGTGTGGCAAGGCCACGTGTTAAACATAGGATATGGCTGGCTAAATACAGATGCGGTTGGTCTATAGTGCACATGAAGAAGGAAAGCAGTAAAACTGTATTTTCGCCTGATGAACCGGGAAACACTAAGAAGGGGTAGCAGACAGATGGTCATTAAAAGAGCTACGTTACAGGGGAGACACACAGAGACAATACAACACAAAACTTGTAAGCTCCAACCTGTTTGCTGTAGGACTGTACATGATAGTGAGTGTTCGAATTGTCGAGAGTTTTATAAGATAACTTCGAATTGTTGTCGTCTGGCCAGTCATAGTTTTTACTTCGAAATTTTGAGTGTATCAAAACGTATTGTTTGAGTTCGAAATATCAAGAGTTTTTCTCGGGGCTAAGCATATGCTTCGAATTAGTGAGAGGTTCGTGTTATCGAAGGTTTAAACTATCGAGAGTTGACTGTATTTTGAATTAAATGACTGTTCATCTCAGAGAGGACTCTATTAAAAAGAAGCAGTTTAGCAATCGATTCGCTAAACTCAAGAAAACAAAAATTAGGGTTAATGCAGTGCTTCTCAAACTTTCAATATTTTACCGACCCGATATTCAATCCTAATTTTCATCGCGCTCCCCTTCCTTAGAATAACAATGCATTGGATTCACTAATACTATACTTTGACGTTAAAGCTACAATGCTACTTTAATCTCTTAAAGTCGTATATAAAAGTCTCGCTTACCTAAAGCGTTCATTGACCCTGACGTATGTATAGTACATCTTTCCGAAGTACGATCTTTTTTGTGCACTGCTATGCATAAAATTATTCAGAAGGTTTTGGATTACAATAAAAGGACATTGACAGTTTTGCGAAGAATTTACTTATTTCAGATGATCTGCTTATTTATTCCTTTTTCTCTCCACCCCCTCAATGCATGGCATACGTGTGCCTACGTGGAAAACGGTGGCATTGGGGTGCGAATCGAGTAACTTTTTATCGGTTGTTAATGAGATTAATTATAAAACGTACCAAATTATCGAGATAAGTGTTCATTTTTAGAAGCTTTTATTTAACTTACAATGTATGTATGTATGTATGTATGTAATTTGTTCGGGTGGAATCTTGCAACTCAATTTTGAAGTTGATATCTTCATCCTATAGAGCTAAAATTTTGTATACACGTTTAGTTTGGGTGACAATGCATGTTTTGACCATTTATATTCCGATATTGCAATTAATTAAAACGATATTAATTAAAAACGTTAAACTAGTTTTGGGCGCCAACTTCGATATATCAGTATTGTTGTAATAAATGTTATTGTTACAACAATGACAAAAGTTGGCGTCGAAAATCGGTTTTCAGCCAAACTGGAATTTCATAACGTTGCGCTAATGACTGTATTAATTAACTTTGTCTAAAAAATAATTACATTTCTACAACGTAAAAATAATCTAATTTCTGCAACGTATGCAATTTGTTTAGAAATTTCTATCTATTTTCTTCGATTTAAATTCAAAACAAAAAAAGTAGAGCTATTTTTCAAGTAGATTGGTACATTGTATACCTTTCTCAACGCTGCAAAGTTAAACTGAGACGGAGCATTGTAGAAATTCTTTAAAAAATTTATCTAACTTTAATCTATGAAACTTAGACAAAAAAAATAATTACAGAATCGGAAAAATCATTTCTTTCGTCCCCATAAGGTATAATGTTTTTTACGAAATAATAATATTTGTACTTCTTACGATTTTTTTTAAATAAATCAAATCGATGCGTTTTTATAAAAATAATGTCTAAATTGTTGCGCATGAATTTTTTTTTGTTTTAATGTATCAACATTCCGTACTAAAACAGTCATGCTTTGCTTTTTTAGAATTAGTCAATTAAAAAATAAAATGCCGAAAACTTTTTTTACGATTTTTCAAGAAATACTCAAAATTTTAACTAAACATTTAATAACTTCGTCATTTATGAGAAAATCTCATGAATTTTTTTCCGTGTGTAGGACAATATTACCCAAGATCTGTACGAAGATTGAAAAAATTGCTTAAAAATTACGGATTTCAAAAAAATTGTGTTTTTAGTCTAGTACTCATTTTGGGATAATTCATTTAGCTAACTGTTCGAAAATAACCGGCAAACACCTAGCATTGAATGAGATGAACATACTGAGAAACCTGTCCAGTGATAACTAAAAAGTTAAAAATAATTAAAAGTAAAAAGCTTTTTTAAAACAAGCTTTTATTTAAACGCGCTAAAAAGAATAAAATAAATTTTCTTTAAAACATTTTTACTATCAACTTTTTCCGTCATTACACAATTTATATGATATAAAAGCTTGTCGCGAGATTTACCTCTGCAGATAAACAAGAAAATAAAATAACTTGATCTGATTGATTTTAATTTTTAAAAATTTCAAACTAAGTAAATAAGAGTACTTTAATTTCGCGACGAGCTTTTATATCATATAAATTGTGTAATGACGGAAAAAGTTGACAGTAAAAAAGTTTTAAAGAAAAATTTATTTTATTCTTTTTAGCGCGTTTAAATAAAAGCTTGTTTTAAAAAAGCTTTTTACTTTTAATTATTTTGTATATAATTTTATACATGACAAGCCCATGGGTCACTGTAAATTATTAAAATTGTTTTTATAAAATATTTTGTGCAGTACTGATACATTTAAAAGTTTATTACGTCAGTATAAAAGTGTATTTATTTTTATTACATTAGAAGGTATTCTCTGTTTGTTTACTTTCACTTTGCTTAATAAATTAATATATTTTTTTAAAATAACCTTTTGTTTATATGACTTTTCTATATGCTCGTGCCTCCCTTGCAGAGTTATCACGCCCTCTTAGGAGGGTGCACCCCACAATTTGAGAAACGCTGGGTTAAGGTAATATACAAAATCTTGCCAAATCTTGTAATTTTTTTTGGTCAACAACGATTTTTTATTTTGGCAAATATTTTCAGGAATTATTGTGACGTTTATTAAAATTTTTATGGTAGTCCTTAAGATAGTTTGAAGACCTATTTATAAGTTGATAAAAAATCGTATCCCTATACTTCATGTAAACTCAAATTGGATATCCGATATGCTTAAGGGTCTGTACAAAACCACCGTCTTTAGTATGATTTTGAGTTCCCTAGGCTGAATTTAATCGTTATTTCATTTATTTTTAGAAATACTATACAATGTTTCACGACACGATTTTAGGCTTTTAACCTAAACAAAACCTTACAATCTTTTCGATAATGCGACATGATTAGATCGGATGCTCTATCCAGCTTGGACATTTATCAACAAAGTAGACAAGTTCTTAGTTATCGACGACGCAAACCATTAAGTAGACCTGTGTGTCACAGTTTCCTCGAGAGAATACACTAAATCTCTTTTGAAAAGAAGGATTTTGTCCGAGGCCGAGTGGTCATCCCATCATTTTCTGGAATTGGTAAATAATCAAATACCTCGCACGCTACACAGCAGAATTTCTCTTCCCTAAGAAAAGAAAAAAGGACACTGACTGGGGATAAAAAGGGAGTCAGGAATATGCTTACGATCCAGAGGACAATAAATAAAAATAAACCAAAAATGTCCATTCAGTGCCTGGAAAAAGAAAGAAGCAGAAAATAGAGTCGACCTAAGGATGCCTTAGATTCTGGTTGGAACCTGACAGGCTTCACTTTTAAACTATATGCCGCCATCATTATTTAGCGGTACACTTTTGTTCCGGCCCCCAGGCGATTTGAGATCCTTCAAGATTTTTCCCTTTTGATGTCTTTTACTTAATATGGAAAGCGAACGACATCTTTGTGTTTATTTTTCAATTTCTACTATTAGTTCACTACCTCTTTATATATATATAGTCGACTCTTGATAATTCGAAGCTGAAGGGACCAATGAAAACTTCGAATCATCAAGAGTTCGAATTATCAAGAGAGTAAGAAAAAACTTCCGAATTTTTTCCTAACATATTTAAATTTTAAACTATGTAACAACAATTGCACGTATATATAAAATTACTTTAAAATATTTTTTAAAAAGTACATATTTTACAGTATAAATATTATAAAGAGTTAAAGGTCATGTATTAAAAGAATATATTTATGTAGTAATTCTTGAATAGGACTCTTTCACGTCCCACCAAATCTCTTCCATTCCTCACTAGAAATAAAATAGTTTCGCACCCGGTTTCTTCAGACACTGTCGCCAACACTATTGGTTCTTAAAGGCAGGGTCCAGTCCGGCCCATGTGGCCACGGTGCCGAGAAGGTTCTAAGATTATTGCAAAAATCTATTTTGGCAGATTCAACGCAGCGATAATTAAATAAATTCAGTAAACCCAAAATTATATTAATGTTATTTCAACAATATGAATGATATAGAATCAGGATTGGATTGATAACAAATCTATAAAAAATAAAATAAAATAAATTAAATTTGTCTATATTCATTTATTTTTAAGAATATTTATTAAAACGAGTGTGCTTTAAACCCCACGACTGAAGTAAAACTTCTTTAATTCCATTTATATGTATTTATATATACATGTTTATATATGTATAGTATATACATGTATATTCATATACATATATTAATTTTCTACAAATATTTCAATTTATTATGGGTTTTCATCAATAAATTAATATTGTTAAATAGATTTTTATTTTTATTCATTATTTTCATTATCGGATACATCAGTAATTACTGTGGTTGATTGTAAGACCGGACAATAGGCTTATGGTATAAGAAATAAGATACATATGTTTTCGAATGAAAATTAGAAAGGTATCTAGAGAAAACTGCGTCGATTGTTGTTCCATGTTTTGTGGTAGGCTCATTTCGGTTATTATTCATTTGTAGTTCTAATTTATCTTGTAGAAAGTTTACCATGAGTTGTCCATCTTCGAACGCGAAATTAACATTGAAATCTCCTGCTAAAATTAGTGGCAACGTATGATAGTTTTCTCCGAATTCTTCAGAGCCTACTCGACTATGAATCATAAGTCTTTGAAAAATTTCTTTAAATATTTTCCTGTGTATTGGGCGAAATGTAAGTGACTACCATTAAGATGTTTGTTCCATCGTCCAAAAAACAGTGAGCAGCACATACGTATATCACCAATCGTGATTGACTAACATCGATTTCGCGAATATACCGTAATAAAACGCACTCACTCATTCCTCAAGTCACGCGTGCGTCCATTCGCCTCTCCCGATTACACTTTTCGTAACGCTCTCGTCAAGCATTCACCAGCTTACTCCCAAAGTCAAACGTGCGTAAAGAAGTTTTACTTCAAAAATTTTAAAAATAAGAAAAGGAATAAAAAAAAATTCTAAAATTTTACAAGAAAAATACGTAGTTGTTACATTTTAAAACAAATACGAAATAAGCATTTTTATTAAGAAATTTGCAGAAGACTTCGACGAGTTTGAAATCTTATTTTGCAAAAGTATTAATTTGTTCAAAAACAATTAAAACGAGATAGAGTTTGAAAACAATTTATAATAAGAATAAATAATCTTAAGAAATAATGATTCGAGTGAATTTATTTTCCTACGAATATATTTCAATTAAGAAACATCGAGTAGAAAGGTTAAAATGATTAATTTATGTATAATGTCGTCATCAATACACTTAACTTAAAATAAAGAAATTATATATAGATATTTACAAATAAATTAAATAAAAAAATTTAATCGTAATATTTTTTATTAATTTTCATTAAAATCATTTCGTCAATATACTTTATCTCAAGTTAGAGTGCATTTTACTTATTGTTTTAAAAATACCTCAATTCAAATTTTAACTACGACTTTCTTCTTTTACAAAGTACCCCAGAAGTTCTTTTATTAAAAAAAAATAATAATAATAATATTACCATTAGATTTTAGGTGATTGAATCACTAAAAACGATAGTTTAAAATAAAAAGATTATTTCATTTTTTTATAAATTTAAATCTTGAGTAGAATTTAAGCACTACCACATCAGAGCTTAAAGTACGAATCTTTAGTTGTAATTAACAAAGAATTACAGTTGCAGTTTTTATTCATTCTTTTCTGTCTATATTTAATATGTAAATTTTCTATCACTTTACATATTAATTCCTTATCAAGTAAAATACTTTAATTTTATAAAAACATAATTTTAATTGCCTTTTCTTTTGGTAATTGTCCTTAACGTAATAATTAATGGAATTATTCGATAACTCGAATTACGTACAAGAATTAATAAAAATTTTATTTTTGAAGACTTTTCATTGTTTACATAATATTTATCGACTGATGTCTTGAATAAAAGTAGAATATTCAATAAAAAAGGAAAAAAACAGAAATCCCAGATGAATGCAGACTGATTTATAATGAGTTCTATTTGTTAAAATTAATATTTCTATATAATGCATTTCCTTTTAAAACAAATAAATTGAATTAAAAAAGGTTCTGGTACATTTTAATTTGCCAAATATACATAAAATGGTTTTAATTCTTAAATTACTTAATGTCTCAAATATTTAGGGTAAAATTTCAGGTTTCGCTTATTCTATCATATATTACGAAGTAATTAGTTTAAATACTGTCGTGTGATTGTTTACTCTTTCTAATTTTTTTTTTTTTTGCTTTTTTATATAAATAATTGTTATTTGCTTTTCCTGATTATGGCATCTCTCTTTAGCATATAACAATATTTTTCGTAAATTTCGAAAAATTAAAAATGGAACTTTCACATTTTTGTTTCTTTTTTCTTATAAAACAATACATGTTCAAATATAAATAATGATATAAATATTTTTAATAATACGGATTTGAAAATACTTTTCCTATTTTTATTTTTAGAAAGATCTCTAATGTAATTTGCGTAACCTAATAAAATAAAATTCATAACGATGACATAAAAGGACAAGCACTGAAAAGTAAATGTTTTGAAAGTTTTTTGTTTCGGTTCAGTGAATTGAATTGTGTATAATTGTATTTGTAACAACAATAAATCTTTGTTTAGCCGAAAAATAAGCTTCCTTTTTGTAAAAGCAGTAGAACATGATATTTTTTAATGTGAATTAGCAAAATATTTTTTCAGAAGTTAAATTTTGACGGTGTGAAACAGATTCTTGATAATCCCAATGAAAGGGAGTTTTAAGCCAACGTTTCTCAAACTGTGGGGTGAGCCCACTAGGTAAGGGGGGGGGGGTGATAACTCTACGAGGAGGGCGCGAGCATATTGAAAATTCGAAAACAAAATATTATTTAAAGAAATAATTGATTTATTGAATGTAAACAAAAACAAGATACATTCTGAGATAATAAAAAATAAAATTAAGATTTACTCTGATGTAATACACTTTTAAATGCATCAGTACTGCGCAATGTAATTAAACAAAACTAAGTCAAGAACAAGTTGTATCATTTCGAGTGACCCCATGCGCGCTTGTCATATATAAAATTATATACAAAAAAATAACATTTATCTCTATATTTTGGACGGTTTATAAATTATCCCTTATCAGCTAATTAATAGTTACGCGATTCGCTTCCTCAATGCCTATGTGATGTATTGGAGCGTGAGAAAGGAAGGAAAGGAATAATAAAAAATAAAGAAATCCTCTGATATAAGTAAATCCTTCGCAAACACAGTCAAGGTCCTTTTATTGCATTCAAAAGCCATCGGAATAATTTTATGGATAGCAGTCGTTCTTCGGAAAGATGTATATATACGTCCGGCGCCAATTTAACACACCAGTTGAGTTAGACGTATATATACGCCGGCGGCTTTTAAGAGGTTAAAATCGTATTGTGTAGCTTTAGAGTCAATGGATAGTATTACTGAATTCAATGCATTGTTATTTGTATGGAGGTGGGAAGCGCGATGAAAATTAGGACTGAATTTTGGGTCGCAAACATTGAAAGTCTGAGAAGCACTGTTTTAAGAGCATCTCTTCTATCTGATCGGAAAATTCAAACAATTAAGAAAGAAATAATTAATTATTTCGTTTGACACTGTGGCAAAAACAATTTTTGTAGTGGTATATTTTTTTCCGGTCGATTGCTGTTTGTTTTATGTTTATTGACCCAGAGTAGTTATATAAGTTACTTGGATTGCTTTGGAAATAAAATGATGGAACAAAAATTTGCAGAGCGTTTTTATTTGGAATTGAACAATACGTAACTCGGACTAAGGAAATGTATTACAATGTGCGATTTCGAATAGGCTAATTGTGAGCTAAATATTCCTTTGAGAAAGGAAAAAGTTGTAAATTTTGCATAAATTAAAATAAACAATTCTATTTGAAGAAAAAATGTCAGGGTTCTTTATTTAAATTGTGCAAATAACCCTTAATACATATAGTAAATGATAAACTAAACAAGGAAACGACTCCTCCCGATGGAGTGATCAGCTGATAATGAAATTTCATATGCAAATACCTTTCAATACAAAATGCAAATTATTAGATTTGGGCGAACAATGCGCTCGGAAGCATCGAGAATTAGCATCCAGACGTGGAGCAAAAGTGGAGAAATTCCAATTACAGATCATTTACCTTCCAATGGATTTAATCTATTCACTCTAACTATATCCATGCATGGCATGCGAGTTTGCATGCTGTATTTGTATGCATGCTTATGTTCTCTTTTAACATGGCACTGATTTTTTAATTCGTTTGTTCTTCTGAAAATACAGTGAAATGCGTCTAACGCGAAATCGCTAAAAGTATCCAACAATCCTAAAAGTGTGAATTTTTGCCAAAAATTGACAAATTGTTTTATGGCTTTATTTTATAGTTTTATAAAATTCCAATTTTAATAGATTTATAAAAATTCAATTTTATTAGTTTTATAAAAATATCAGGTTTATCAATTTCCGTTCACTAGAACAAAAACTACAAGTGTTTTAGTAAAAGCAGATGCTATTACTTTAGACAAGATGTCATATATACTGTAAAACGCGTTTGACTCGAAATGTGTTTTTAGCGCGTTTTTCACGTTGTCGAACAAAAGCGCTATTAGGACGCAAATTTCGTCTTCGTTTTCCTTCCATATTTTGTCGTACCTTTTTCTCAGCCAATAAGCAACCCATTGACCTCGGGTTTTCGGCATTGGGTCGCATTTGTGCCCTAGATGAGCCGAATCATATTTAAATTTTCCCATAGTTTTCCCGAATTTTCCTACAAATTTTCCTGAATTTCGCTAGTTTATAACAAAATTTTCTCAAATTTTAAATAGTAAATTTATTGTTTGCAAAAAGTTTTTTTAAAAAAAATCTACCTGCATTTTAGTGGAAATCTTCACAAAAATGAGGAAATCTTCACAAAAAAAGGAGTAGTACAGTACACACACACACTACTTTCTGTTAGTAAAAAGTTCATTAGTTGCATTATTGTAAAATACAACATGTGAAAAACGCGTTAAAATTACTTGGCCATGCCAATGATTGATATCTTGTTTTGAAAATGCTCAAACCAGGACGACGATTGCTAAAAAAGTTTTGAGATTAATTAACTGACATTTTTTGGGGTATGTTCTGTATAATAGTATAAGTGTTTTAACCTTCAGATTTATCAATCACTGTTTTATTACAAAATTTACAGTCCCTTATGTGAATATAAACATTGTTTTTTAAAGCAATTTCATATAATAATTAAGATAAAGTGCTCTAGTTTTTGTAAACATTAAAATATCCCTTATCCTGAAGGTCATTTCAAAAATGAATAACATAGCAGCACATCAGGATTGAAAATATTTTCATAAGCTTTTTGTACAGGGTGGGTTCCGTTTATGTACTTTTTTGTATATTTTTATCTATTTTCTCCCATTTTAGTAATAATAATTTGTTTTTCTCTTCTTGATTTTGGCATATTTATCTTAAAATGTACTAAACAAATCTAAAAAACACGAAAATCCCTATATCTTCATTTTTTTAAAAAATATTGTTGCATGTAGTCGGATACCTTAACATAAAACATCGGTTAACACGAACTAATACAACGGTCCCTACTTCGTATTTTCATGCATTTTTTTCTCTTAACATGGAAAAAAAATTGCTTAACATGAAAAGATTTGCTATCTCTGAATGAACAAAATACAGAAAACACCAGTCGGATTGAACTGTCCTCTCAACGTCGTCGGAAGAATTCATTGCAGTAGATGATAAGGATGTGTGTACAGCCCCAATTAGGGCAGACAAAGACTTTTTAGAGTTTGCTAAAAGCTAAAAAAATATCATTGATGCAGATTCCGAGGACGAAAATAAAATGAATAATACAGCACTTGTTCTCACGTCTTCCGAAATGAGGAACATCATGAAAAGAATGTTCAGTTATTGAGATCCACATTCCAATGTTGAAATGAATAACTAAATGGACGGCATTCAACAATTTGTTGCTAAAAAAATCCAATGTAAAGAAAAATATCAGATTATTTTCCAAAAACAGAATAAATAATTTTTTTCCAGAAAAGTAGAAAATCTTGTGTGTATTAAATTTCCTTTTTTAAATGTTTTTGTTTCATTGATTTTCATTAAATGCATGTATATATTCACATCTATGTAAATAAAATTATATTCTAATAAACTTCTTTGTGTTGAAATACTTTTTATTTATTGCAATATCGTTTAACACGAAAAAATAATTCAGTCCCCCTCAATTTCGTGTTAAGCGATTTTCACTGTATGTTTCAATGTAAATAGCGTGTAATTTTTTGTATGCATCTTAAGGTTTCTTTTGTTTTTGTCGTTCTTAAAATTCATTCAAAATGCGAAAAATGTGAGGCTAATTTTATACTTTAAAATAGCTTTGTAATTTCTGTTTATTGATTTCTTTTATGTTCAAATAAAGCAGTTCATTAGTCTGGTGTTTCTTTGAGTGTGTGGTCCTCCCGGGAGACCGGTATGAACAGTAAGATAGTTCGAATTTTTTTTTTTAATTTCAAAACTTATTTTGGTGATTAAGATATTCTCTGGCACATAAATGACGGGAAAAATTAAAATTAAAAATTAATTTTTATGTTAAATTTCTGCTACAAGGAGAATGAGGTTTTGGTATTTCACCTTCTTTATGGTAAAAAGTCGAAGTTGTGACGGATCTGTACGCGGTTCCTCTAATATCTCCTCATCTCTTTAAACAAAGTATTTAATTCAACCAACTTTCATTGAGAAAGCGAACGTAAATTATATAAATGAGGTATATTATATAAATTCGGTTTTCGCGAGTTGGCAGTAAGAAAGAAAGAAAGGAAGTGAATTGTTGACACGTTGAAGTGGATACGTTAGATGTGTGCAAATAGAAGTTTAACAGAAGTTTGAGAATTAGTGGTTAGTTGAAGATTGAAAAACAGTGGAATTAATTAAAGATTACAGAGCGTGGAGTCATCGTCATTTGATCAAGCCGAAGAGAGTGTCTGAAAGTTTTCAGTGTAGGATCCGATGCATTAAAGGTTCAAGTACTGTACACTTGATTAAGTAGAAGCTAGTTATTAGTGTGCGACGTAGTTGTAATTGAGCGCATTTAAGCTATCTTAGATTCAGTTGAGGGTCTGTAGTAGTATCCCCGTGTTATATAATCTCACCTCCGCACACCATGATAAATCATAAGCTTTAATTAGAATTGTATCGTGTCTGTTTGATAATTGTTAATAAAAATTAATAAATCAAATTAGATTGGAAAAATGTCTGTGGATTATTCAGTTCCTCCTACACATCTAGCCGGTTTTACAGGTGGACAAGAATGTTCGGATGTAATAGGTAATCTAACGTTACCAAAAAGTGAAGCAAGAATTTTAGTAGTTTTTAATATTTATTACAATGAAAGGACACCTACCTAACAGATACAAGAAAAAAAACATAAGGTACATTTAACAGTTTGTTTAGTATTAAATTTTTAAACATACCTGTCGAAATGACAGTGCACGATTAAGCAGACGGAGGAACGCTTGGATCGGACTGATTCGATGGTGGTGGTGGGGGGGGGGGGAGAGCTGGGATTATGAAATGTTGCATTACAGTTATGAAATGTACATTGTACATTAGTCGCCCATCCGGTATAGTGGTTAGCGACGCTGACTGCTGTGCCGCAGGGCCTGGGTTCGAATCCTTTGTAATGTATAGTGCCTTAGCGGCATGGGGGTACTCTAAATAGCCGTCGAGCCGCAAGTCCTCTCGTGAGGTTGGTGGAAGGGGAAGAGAGGTGGCAGGCCCCTGACCACCCCTGGGGTGTTCTCCCTCAAAATTGGTGTAGAACTGAGCTAAAACGTACTGTCACCTGCATGGTGCTCAAAGCTACGGCTAACGACAGGCGTACAATCTAGCCCTATGCCATGATGAATTTCGTGGGCCTCGATCTGACTACGTCAGACAGGTGGTATTAGTCACAACACACACAACATTGTACATTCACTACTCTGTGTACACTTATCGATAATCATAAATAAAAATTAAAACAGTTGTTTTTCATCAATGTTTTCGAATTAAATAACATTCATCTTACATTTTTTTGTGTGGATAATGTTAAGCATATCCTCATCCACTACGGCATGGTTTTTAAAACGGTTTTTGAGGGACATATCTACCGTTTGAAAAAAAATGTTACATATATATGCATTTATATGCGAACTAAGTTCAAGATACATTTTGAATAAAAAATACAGTTTTAGCGGAATACCCGCCCTAACCAAACAGTTAACTATAAGAGAAAAAAAAGCTATTAAAATTATCAACAACCATTCTTTTTAAAGTAATTAGAAAAAATAATTTCCTTTGCACGTCAATTTCTGTGAAAATGTTTCCTCTAGGGTCTTTTAACTATTGAGAAATACTATAATTTACTCTTTCAGACAGCTTAAGTGAGTTTAAAAGTTTTGTGAGCACTTTACATCTAAGATGACCCCCAACACTGCATTAGCGAACTGAGATAGGAAGAGACTTATGACACACTTCACCGCTGATAAGATCAGTAAAATTGTCTCAGTAGTAGCCTGACACTATCTAGGTCTTGGTCGCCAGAAAAAGATCTTCTTGAGATGTTTATTTACTATGGGACATATCTCAATACTAGGGCCGGATTAGGTCAAATAAGTATGTACTTAGGATGTCTGGAAATTAGAAAAGCTTACACTCTTTTTTGTGGAAATAAGTTTTTACTTAAAATGTAATTCAAAGAAGCCTAAAGACTTTGTAAAGGAACTGTTGGTTATGATGAATTAATACTAAAATTATCAAATAATTTGATAATTTTAGTATTATAATAATTATATAATATAATTTTTATTTACTAAAATATAATTGAGTGTGAAACATACTGTATAAAAATATCTGCAAAGAATGTATTATAAAATAAGTATTATATAAAAAGATAAGTTCAAAGACTGATACAAAAAACAGGTAAGTATTAAACATGTTTGTAATTTTTAACATTTTCTCTGCGTAAAATGCAAATGTTGATGCGCAACTTTCCTTCACTGCAAATTTCACTTTTTTTCTTCTAATTTTCTTTGAAATTTCAAAAGTGTTTTATTTTTATTTTCGATTTTTTAAATTTCTTTCAAATTATAATAAATTTTTGCAAATATTTTGATATTATTAAGGCATTCGAACACGCGTTCAAAATACTTTTTTTTTCTAAAAAAACATACTAAAAAGTTACAAATACTTTTTTATGGATCAATACCAATAAATATTAATACTTAATTAGCAATTTTCAAAATAAACTATTTGAATTTTATAAATATCCCAATTATAAGGGAAATGTTAGCAATTTTCTTAAAAATCCCTCAAAACAACAGCTCAAGGAAAAAGTAATAAACTTGCATCAATAAAAGTAACTATACATTTATCTAGGGAATGCGTTAGAATTTTAATGTTTTATTAAAATATAAAAATTTTAAAGTTGATAGAATAAATATTATAAGAAATGTGACACATTTATGAGATTATTATTGAAATAACAGGCTTTAACTGTAAACATAATATTCATAGAATAAAAATTATTTTAGTACATTCCGTAGAAAAAAATATAAATAACTCTTCATAAAGTTTCATAGAAGTATATTTATAATATTTTGATTATCAAACTCACTATAATATAGATTTTGAACGATTTAAATGACAACTACGGATACATTCAATACCCACTTCCAGTTTTTCTAAGCAATTATTGTAACTTGGCTTCTATGTAACATAGAAACAAAATAATATATGTTTTTTAAAGCCAAAAGACAGCTTTATTCAACAAAATAATAATAATAAATTTGCGTTTTGATCAAAATTAATCATTTTAAAGTGTTCCGATACCTTAAATTGCTTAATAGACACTTAATTTCACTACTAAGCCTTAAATAACCAAGCTATGAGTTTAATGCATTGTGATTCACAATTCTTTAACTTCTAACTCATTCAAAAATTATTTGATTGTTAAATTTTATGACTCTAAATAATATCACTAGTTCAAGAAGGGCTTATACATAAAACTTAAGGTATCCAACTACCCTGAAATTGCGAATTTTGTCAAAAAATGACGAAATTTTCTTATGATTTTATTTTATAGACCATCTATTAGCCTTATAAAAATACCAAGTTTATTAATTTCCGTTCACTAGAACAAAAACTACAAGTGTTTTAGTAAAAGCAGATGCCATTACTTTAAGCAAGATGTCACACTTTAAACGCGTTTTACTCGAAATGTGTTTTTTTAAATGCTCGAACGGGGACAGCGATTGCTCAAAAAGTTTTGAAAATAATTAACTGAAATTTTTGTGTGTTTCTGTATAATAATAGAAGTGTTTTAACCATCAGATTTATCAATCACTGTTTTATTACAAAATTTACGGTCTCTTATGTTAATATAATCACTGTTATTTTAAGCAATTTCATATAATAGCTAAGATAAAGTGCTCTAGTTTTTGTAAAAATTAAAATATCTCTTGTCCCGAAGATCATTTTAAAAAGGAATAACATAGCACAGATTAGAATTGAAAAATCGAAAATTTGCTTATAAACTTTTGGTACAAAATGGGCCCCGTTTATATAATTTTTTGTAAATTTTTACCCATTTTTTCCCATTTTAGTAAAATAATTTCTTCATATTTTCTTAATTTTAGCATATGTTTCTTAAAATATACTAAACAAATCTAAAAACCACAAAAAAATCCCAATGTCTCCACACACACACACATTTGTTTTTGTTTTTTAAAGTTGTGGCATATAGCCGGATACCTTAAGGAGAAAAAAATAAATTTCTTGCATATCCAAAATCAATACTTTGTTGGCCAATGCATTTTAGCTTAAGAAATTAGTTGAAAGATTCTGGTAGAGCGAGAGAGAGAAAGAGGGGGAGGGGAGTTATTAAAATGAAATTATTTAAAGAAATATAAAAACAACTTTATTTACAATAGTCTTTTTCGGACTTTTTTGAAGAAATTAGTTCGTAATAAAACAGCTACATGGCATAAATTGAATGTAATGCTAGGATTTCACAGAAAAATAAAATAATTAATTATGAGGATAAAGGCTTACTGGAGAAGAATTGCAATTCATTACAATATCAAAGTCGCTTGACTTTAATATATGACAAGAAAAATGTCACATTAAGAATAAATAATTTTATGATTTCGAGACGAAAATGGTAGTTTCACATTTTTTTAAAAAATTCTAAGCAATGAGACCTTATTTTGAATCCTTTCTCACATTCTCGATTACATAAAAATCAATCAATAAAAGTATCTTTTTTTAAAAAATTAAAGTTACCAAAACAATAAAAAATACTTAAAATACTTTTAGTAGAATGAAAACTTTTTAAAAATTATTATTAAATATTTTTGTTGATTTCAATTTATTACTGGTGAAGGCAGGCATAAATGATAAACACGTACTCACATAAACAAAATAATTTTATGTTTTTCCTTTTTATTTAATAAAGGTTTAATATCGTTCATTGTTTCGTGAGATTTATTATTTTCATTTGATTTATTACTTATTTTCACTAAGCAAATAAGAATTATCTTGTTATTAACGCTATAATAATAATTCTATGGCAGACGATTTTTCCTGTGGTCAGAATTTTTACGTTTCGTAACAAATTAATTTTTTTCATGTATAGCATTAAATAGCTTTATAAGAGTTATGAATTTTAAAAAAAAATTAAATCTTTGACATAGAACCTACTTTGGGTTCGAATCTCCCGTCAAAGGTTAATACTTAAACTAAACGTGAGTAGAAGCTGTTTCAAATAGAGATTTATTTGGAAAAGAAGAATTAAGAATTTAAAAATCTATTCTAATATTTAAAAACGATGGAATTTTTTCTATACGTTGACTTGAATCCTTCATAATTTTAGACGGAACACAAAGAAAAAACGGGGTTTTTTTATAGCAGGTATTGTTTCGAATATCCATACTGTTCTATGGAAACATATATTACATGACAATAAAAACTTGGAATAGAATAAAGCAAAATCATATACCTGCGAAACACCACTATTATGAGAATAATTTGATTCTCTAAAAATTTAATCCCTTCATACGTTTTAATGTATTCATAGAAAGTGTCCTTTTCTTTTCTATTTTATGTCCCATTCAATTTGATTTCTTTTTACGATATCGGAACATTTTTACTTAACATGAATAAATCCACTGCCCAAAAAGGCATATGTTCTGAATGACAATCTAACTGGGCAAAAAAGTAAATGAAAAATAATATTAAAAAAATCATTATTTAAAATCCGCTTACAATTTAATCTACCTTATTTGTTCTAATTTAAAAACTGATCGAGCGTAATTACGTGATACATTTTGGTGATCACAAGTATTTTTCTGCTAACATGTCAGAAAAATGCAAAGCTGATTATTCTTTGTAAGGGATATTATTTTATTGACAGTATATATTTCCCTTAAAAAAAGGAATTATAGATATTTACATATATATATATATGTTGTGTTTCAAGTTAATACCAAGCTTTTTAAAAAAGGGTTTTATTCAGCAAGCAATCTATGCGTCTGTCTCCGAGAGAAAACGGAGGCCGAGTGAAGACTAGGTGTCTTTATACCTCTTATCTTCAGATATTTTAAGTACCCTTCTTAGTTAGGAGTTATATTTGAAAGTTAAGGACGACATATGGGCTATAAAAACTAATGATCTGGGATTAGAAGTGTTCTGTTTGGACCATCTGTTCGGATAAATAATTGGGTGTTTAATTTAAGACTTGAAAATGTAATGGAAAATAGAAGTTAAGTGTTATATAGGAAATTAAATTTTAGATCTAATTTAATTATCCTTACATTATATACATATATATTTCCTACAAAGATTTATTTCTCCAATGTAAATATAAGATTTGAAGATTCTGTTTCACGTATAATAGAATTACAAGAAAAAAATTTCTGAAAAATTCTATAATTTGAATAACTTAAAAATAAAGATCAATAAACTTCATTCAATGTAAATGTTAAGGCATCCGACTGGTTGCGACAACTTTTTTTTAACAAAATGAAGATTTGGGGAATTTTTTTGTTATTTTTAGATTTGTTTAGTACATTTTAAGAAAAATTTGCTAAAATTAAGAAGAGAAAAAATTTATTATTAATAAAATGGGAAAAAATAGGTAAAAATTGACAAAAATTAGCATAAACGCGGCCCATTCTGTACCAAAGGTTTATGAACAAATTTTCAATTTTTTCATTCTAATGTGTTGCCATGTTATTCATTTTTGAAGTGACCTTCAGGATAAGAGATATTTTCTTTTTTACAAAAACTAGAGTACTTTATCTCAGTTATTATATGAAATTGCTTAAAAAAAACAGTGATTATATTCACATAAGGGACTGTATATTCTGTAATAAAACAGTGATTGATAAATCTGAAGGTTAAAACAATTCTACTATTATACAGAACTTACAGAAAAAATTTCAGTCAATTATGTTCAAAACTTTTTGAGCAATCGCAGACCCCGTTTGATTATTTTCAAAAAATCCCATTTCGAGTAAAACGCGTTTTAAAATAATAACATCTTCTTTTTTCTAAGACACTTGTAGTTTTTGTTCTAGTGAACGGAAAATGATAAACTTGGTATTTTTATAAAGCTAATAAGATGGCCTCTAAAATAAAATCATAAAATTTTTGTCAATTTTAGGCAAAATTCACAATTTTAGGGCAGTCGGATACCTTAATTACATAGTACGGAGAGGGATAAAATTTTAAAGTGTTATTAGCATCTGAATTATTTGCATTATTTGCATCGAAATCTGAATATTTTTTTTTCAGACCGAAAAACTCTCCTGCATTGATATTACACACACACATTCTTGCTTCCCTATCCTATAAGCAGCAGTATATTTTTTGATACTACTCCTTTTTATCTGAGTCGAGCCACTTTTTCTGGTATGAAATGTATTTCGCAGTATTTTTTGTATGTTGCAATAGTAAATGAGTTATCCCTTTACGCATGTTAAACTAAAAAAATACTTATTTATGGAATATTTCAAAATTTTAAAAACGCTATGTTATAAACAAATGCATGAATTACAATGTTGCTAATTTTTCTGACAATTGAGGGACTTCTGTCTGTAAATGTGCCCCGTGTTTAGTTCAGTCTTTCGTATATTTGGCGAAGACAGGCTTAAATACTTTTTATGAAGAATTGTATATTCAAAACCTGATTTCTAAGAAACTTATTAATGCATTTCCTTGAATTTTTGTACATAAAAATAGTAATTAAAAGGGGCAGTAAAGGTAATGAACTAAGGATTTATATAGTTCTAACATTAAATTTTTAAATTTTTAGTAGCTTATTTTTATCAATACAAGAACATTTTGTAAAATTTTCATTTAGAAAATTGTGACGGATCTATACGTGTCCTTCCAATAACCCTCTTGGGAAATCTTTGGGCTATGAATGAAAACAACCCTTTCTGAAGAAGAAACCGTGATATGCAGATTAATTCTGTTATATATAGTTTAGGTTTGCTTGCTATAATAATCTATTTTAATCTATTTTTTAATAATCTATTTTTAAAAAAATATGCAAAATTCTTTTTTGGTTGATATAATTGGAAGTAAGGTGCAGCACATAGGCCAAAATTGCAATTTTTTGACATGCAACGACTCTTTTCTTTTCCTTTGCTATCCCCTTTAATGCAACGCAATACCTTCTGGTAATGTTTTTGGTGTTGGTGGATAAAACTGGGAAAATGACGTTCCGTTAGTCGTAGAATTCCAGAACATTTTGGTTGCCCGTTTTTATTAACACTCTTTTATAAGCTTCACCTGTATGTAACGGAATCTTTGAACTCAATTTTTACCCACTTTAAAAGGTCAGATTAATTTGAAATTTTGCTCACTTGTCAAGGACCAATGACAATACAATAATTCAATAATTTTGTTCCAATGTCCTCATCAGGATTAACGATTCCCCATTTTCAGATCCCATCCTGTATCTAGTGACAAATTCCAGATCCTATTTCTAGATTTGGCGAATAATTTCAGATCCTACTTTCAGATTTGGCGACTAATTTCAGATCCTACTTTCAGATTTGGCGACTAATTTCAGATCCTACTTTCAGATTTGGCGACTAATTTCAGATCCTACTTTTAGATTTGGCGACTAATTTCAGATCCTACTTCCAGATTTGGCGACTAATTTTAGATCCTACTTCCAGATTTGGCGACTAATTTCAGATCCTACATTCAGATTTGGCGACTAATTTCAGATCCATACTTTTCAGATTTGGCGACTAATTTCAGATCCTACATTCAGATTTGGCGACTAATTTCAGATCCTACTTTTAGATTTGGCGACTAATTTCAGATCCTACTTCCAGATTTGGCGACTAATTTCGGATTCTATTTCCAGATTTGGCGATTAATTTCAGATTTGGCAACTAAAAGATTAAGTTACTATAAAAGCGATTTTTACTATAAAAGTTACTTTTAAAGAGATTAACTATGAAAGTTGGTTTTTTAGTTTTTTAAAGCTAGTATTTATTTACTAAAGCAATTTACACGATTTGCGAAATCACGATGATGGATAGTCTCACGCGAGTACACTCGCTTATATTCGAGTATTGAAAACTACAAAATCATAAAATACGACCCATTCGAATTATCTCGAGAACCTAAAATTTGGCCTGTTTGGCGAACTCGATTTAACTCGAGCGCATTCATAGGGGGGGGGGAGTTAACAGAATTTTATTTTCAAAAATGGTAAGAATTTCTGGTCATTTATCAAAAGAGTAATTTTTTTTAAAATTTTTAAATTATTAAAAACGTCCTTAAAACTTGAAATATGCATTACACTTATTCTACATATTAGTTGTTGCATGTTATTTAAATGAAAAATGATAAAATGCAAAAAGTAAATTATTTGTTACAGGAAAGAAAAAGTTCGAGCTTTTCAGGTATTTTTTGTAAGTCAACAACATATTGCCGGCATATTCGATTGTTTTAATATTACATTTCAGCATATTTATCATCAGTCATGCTTTTGTGAATATATAACAGCGTTATAAATTATAAATACACATAAATTAATTATTAATTTATAGATTTAATAATTAGTGTCTGGGGGAAAAAGCTTAATTTAATAAAATTGTAACCAAATAAGAAATAATATAAGTAAATTAATACAATTTTTAGAGAGATAACCAGCCCCATACTTTAATTTTTAGCTCTCCTACGTGCTTTTATTTTTTACAAAAGCTTTTATTCTTAATGCACCCATTTGTTACACATTACAATCGCAGAAGCGGATATAGTGACTTCCATTTTTTTTAAATGGTAGTGTTGTTTACTTAACAGATCTACCTTATGGCGGAAGTGGTTAACTTCTTTTAACTCGTGACAGAGTGTGGCCATAAAACGCCCACATGTCTTTCAGCGGAGGTCATTCTCCTTCACCAGATGTGCAGCACTCCAAATAAAAAAATAATAATAAAACAAATAGTTTTTTAAAATTGTTATTTCATTATGATCATTTTCATTAACGGTTCTTGGAGAGCTAGCAAAAGTTGGCGGGAAATCATTCTTTGTGGCCCAAACGATTTTTTATGTGAATTAAATTCAAAAGCATTTGATTTGTTTCGTTATAGAGTTTTCCGACTGCATCAAAATATTTTTTCGATTGTTATTAGCAGAGACTGTCTATACTTTTCTCAAAAATCTACTTCATAATAACAGTAAACTTCGGATTTAAAATTTTACTGTCCGTTACCCTCCCGCTTAGGTGAGTATTTCATGATGTTGTATGAATATATACCATTCGTATGCATAAATTATTGGTATCTAAATCCTAGAATTAAACGTTCGATTGTATTGAAAAACATCCTTATAGCCTTTCTTGATTTCAAAAGAACATGGCTTGATTTTCTTAAGGTATCCGACTACCCTAAAATTGTGAATATTGCCAAAATTTGACATTTTTAGGATTTTATTTTATAGGCCATCTTATTACCTTTATAAAAATACCAAGTTTATTATTTTCCGTTCACTAGAACAAAAACGACAAGTGTTTTAATAAAAGCAATGCCATTACTTTAAGCAAGATATGCCATACTTCAAAAAACGCGTTTTACTCGAAATGTGTGAGCGTTGTGGGTTTTTTTTTTTTTGAAAATACTCAAACAGGGCCAGCGATTGCTAAAAAAGTTTTGAAAATTATTTATTGAAATTTTTTGTGCATGTGCTGTATAATAGTAGAAGTATTTTAACCTTCAGATGTATCAATCACTGTTTTATTACAACATTTACAGCCCCTTATGTGAGTATGATCACTGTTTTTTTTAAGCAATTTCATATAATAACAAAGATAAAGTGCTCTAGCTTTTGTAAAAATTAAAATATTTCTTATCCTGAAGGTCATTTAAAAATGAATAACATACCAATACATCAGAACTGAAAAATTGAAAATCTGTTCGTAAACTGTTGGTACAGAATGGGTCACGTTTAGGTTATTTTTTGTCAATTTTTACTTATTTTTTCCTTTTTGAGTATTAAAAATTTCCTTTTCTCTTCTTAATTTTAGCACATTTTTCTTAAAATGTACCAAACAAATCAAAAAAACAGCAACAACAACAACAAAAAATCCTCGTATCTTCATTTTTTTTAAAAAAAAAAAAGTTGTCGCAAGTAGTCGGATACTTTAAACGGAAGTATAATTAGCTTTTACGCTCTCCTAACATTTCCCCTCCTCTAAGTTTATTTCTGCAACACCAATTTTTTTTTAGAGAATCTGTAATCAACAAAATAAACATGCATACCAAACTTCAGTCAAATAGATAAAAAGCTGATTTTCTTTTTTTTTTGTTGCATTTTTATGCCTCAGTATCTCTACTTTGGGTATTCGATTTCAGCAAAATTCATTCTTCACGGATCTTCACTGAACTAAAGTAACATGCTTACTAAATTTGAAGTCTATAGATCTAACAGTTTCGGGGATATCATGATAAATAAGTCGCTTTACTCCTTTATATTGTTAAGTAGATCGGGGTTCGAGGATTTTATGCTATTCGTCTCAAAAAGCAAGGTGGCTCTTCAGGAGCGATTTAACTTTATTGTAGAAAAAGAATGCTTAAAATTCAGGATTCAGCGCTAAAATTCGCCTAATAAACCCAAACAGGTTTTCATACCTTTTACAGCGCCCAGACACAAACACCAGTGTCTAAAAATACAAGTACAGTGCGTTAAATTTTATTCGCAAGCAGTCTTTCGTCCGTAGACAAGTCAACGACTTAACAGCTGAAGTAAAACTGACTCAGTTTTAGCGAGCGACAGCCATTTATAGTCTACGAGGCTACCTTCCAGCGCTTTCTCGAAAAATCCGCTTACGTCATGGATCGTGAAGTTATAGATTTCTCCAGTGATTTCAAGAGGCATCCATAGGGTCCACAAGTCCCTAAGTCGCCAAAAATGTTACCGAGTTGGTTGTAATACCAATATTTCGCCAAGTTTCCATTGAAATGCCTTTATTATTTAAGGGACAGTGTGGCATGCGAATATTAAAATTTTATCATAAAATAAATACAACGGAAAGTAATATTAACTTATTAAACATCCAGATATAATTTACTCTATCTTAAACATTAATTATGCAAAATTCGTAACAATATATGTAGACTAGAAGGAATTAGTTGTGTTATTTTTAATATTATGTGTCTTTTGTATCATGTTTTTATTTTGTTCCATTGTTTTTTCTTCCTCCAAAAAGCCCACGCACATTCCTTTTATAAAGCAGCTTAGGAAAATAGTTTAAGAAGTGAAGTAAATTGATTCTATTTTTACATAAAATACTTTTATAAAATACGGTCTGGAGGAGAAATATAATGAATTTAGCGGTCGTTTTTAAATATGAGTAGGAGTTAGTATTTGTGCTAACATAATTAGTATTTGAAGCTTACTATGAAATACAAGTCTGTGGATTTAGGTTTAGTTATTAATTTAATTTTAGTTGTTGTCTATTTTTTCCCTAGAATAGCTATTTACTTTTGTTTTCAAGCTAAGGGATTGTGGGAAAGTTGATCTGAATAAAAATGAAGATTTAATTCTCATTATAGAGTTTGATTAGTGGATTTCTGGAAACTTGGAAGGCTATTGATGAAACACAAACCCACCGTGATAAATAAGAAAATACTGCACACGCTTGATTAGTTTTAAAATATTCAACAGGAAAAATAGAATAATTTACAGTTCGCAGAATTTCACAAAAAGGAAATAATTTTGAGGATTTTTTTTTACTGAAACAGGACAAAAACCAAATTTATTTTTTCGGCAACATTTACAAAACACTGCACTGATGTACAAAATAAATACATCTCCACAACAATGAATTTGTTTGATAATTTTCTCATTGCGACTTTTTATGACTATCTTTATGTTTCAAGGCTATTGATGTGCAGAATGACTTGTTTTGATATTTATAGGAAAAGAATCAAAAAGGAGGAAAGCAAAGGTTAATGGAACAGAAAATATAATTACTGTATTAGGAATAACACGAAATTTAGTAGCATATTTAAAATAAATTAAATATTTATTTTAATACGGAGGGCAAAACTTAATTTAAATAAAAAATTAGTCTATGACTTAAAGAAACAATCTTGTTGAAAAATTTTATATACCCAATAATGAATTATTTTACGAAAATATTAAAATTTTTTGTGGAGGGGGGGGGGACTGATAAAATATTTATGTGTATTAACATGGTACAAAAAATGAAGCAATGGTTGTTGGCGACGAACCACATAATTTTGAACCACGTCCAAGTGACGAGGCCGACACCTGAGGTGGTAACTCTTCTCCAAATTTCCTCACTACGCCAGTGTGTCATGAGTTCGACACCAGCTCACGAACTCATATCTACAACTCATACTCCTGACCTTGACCGCTAAGATTTCCTTATGACATTTTTAAAAATTTCAAACATTCTTTTTTGTGTATTGTGTTATTTTTCGTAATTACATACCTAATTGAAGACGAAGGAAAATATACATACATACTTGCCAGAATTCAATCATTCAACTACGTTATCGAATTATAAACAGAAATAAAAATATTTACGACGAAATCCCTCCAAAAAAAGGAAAGAAGATAGAAAGTACAACCAAAAGAAAAATTTTTTTGCTGAACAAAACTTATTTATGTTACCGGCAAAGTATGAAATGCCGGCATTCTATGCAATGCCGGGCGTTTTTAGGCAAAGTATGAAATATGAGATTTATTACATACTTTGCCTAGGCATTCTATAGAATGCCTAAAGCTATTTAGGCAAAGTGTGAAAAGAGGTTATGATAAGGATATTATATCAACGATATACATTCCTAAAAATACAAATGTTATTCTGTCAAAATAATTAGACTGCCAATAAAAAATATATTGATAAATTGTGACTTCGCATATACTTGTATTAAAATTCCTTCAGAAGTTCCAAATCGGTAGAAACCATCCTATTTCTCACTCATTACAAAGGCCAATATATTGGTATTCGGGGGAAAAATCAAAGTTTTTACTACAATACATTTTTTTAATTAATTTTCTGGTTTTTTTTCCTGTTCACAAAGGTGGATGTAGAGTTCAATATCATAACGTGTAACATTTTTGTATTTTGTGGAAAGTTCTTCCGGAATTCTATCACATCCCCAGAATCCGGAATATAATGTTGCTCTAGCCAAATTAAATTCCTAGAACAAGTTCACATCGTCAGAGCTCAGATACCTCCCTCTGGGAAGGAAACTGGGTGTCAAAATTAAAGGTTGCAATTGGTATCGCCTACATGGTGCCGCACTAAAAAGGAATACCAGTCCCTGGGGAATGTACTAGGTCTGAAAATGGTAAAAATACCAATCTGCAGCCTCATTGGGGGGGGGAGAAGAGAGCGTGACGTAATACCGTATAGCAATTCTTCCCAACATTTTTATCTTTTGGGCCGGTCAACGTTTGATAATTTTACGGTGGCCCGCTGAGGGCGGGGCCTTGATTATTTATATTTTAAATTGTTTTGATTTTATAATTTAATTGTATTTAAACATGCCTTCAGAATAAAATTCAGTTGCACAAAAAATAATTATAAAATGATTTTACATAAGATATAAAGTGGACAGTTCCATGGACAGTCGCACAAACACGAAAAAAATACACCCCAGTAAATACAATGGAAATAATTTACTGGGGTGTATTTTTCTTATTATTATTCTGGTGTGTATATTCCTTATTATTTAATTATTAGCTTTATGTCTTTCCAATTGACAATATTCGAAACGAATCTGAGATGTATTTCATACTTTGCCGGTTTCTGATTAGGCATTCTACAGAATGCCTAGGCATTGTGTGAAATAAGAATCATTTCATACATTGCCGGTGAGATTTAGGCATTCTATACAATGCCTAGGCATTGTATAGAATGCCGTATTTCATACTTTGCCGGTAACATTTATACAATTGTAAAACTGCTGTTTTTTAAAATTCTTTGAATAATTTGTTTATTTTCCTACATTGAAATATTGTTTTATTCTATGTGTGTGTGTGTATTG
Organism: Trichonephila clavata; assembly: GCA_019973975.1. Lineage (NCBI taxonomy): Eukaryota > Metazoa > Arthropoda > Arachnida > Araneae > Nephilidae > Trichonephila > Trichonephila clavata. Next base: position 27,157 of record BMAO01022749.1, read on the forward strand.
TATTACTCTTATTAAAACAAATTACTTTCTAAATTATTTATTTATAAACCGTGAAATCTCAATAATGCATTCCTTTTCTTTTAATTAACTTATTTCATTTAAAAAATGATATCAAAGATAAGTTTCTTAAAACTTTTTATCTACTCTCAAAATTATGCCCTTCTTTAACGCAATGGAAAAAATAATTTTAGAAAATATTTAAGATTTATATTTTTACAAATCTAATTTAGTATAATTCAAAATTTTATTTTACGGAATAAATGATAAATTATGAAAAAGAAATCACAAAGGAAAACGAATGCATTTTAAATAAATTATATCTCATAATTATATAATCAATTAGTTTTTAAAGTGTATTGTTACATAAAGTAAGAAATAAGGAAAAAGAAAACGTACGTCATTTATATAAAATAAGTAATTATCAGTTGCAAATGCTTGAGCAAAAATTATGAAAAATGATTATTTTAAGAAACAAAAAAAGTTTAAAGTTAAAGAGGGGAGGGGGAGGGAGGATTAGATTATTCTCAAAGGAGGTGTTCTTTGAGATTTTACGGCAGTCATAAAATAGAAATATCTTGGTTTTTCGCTTGCTTGCTTTTCAAAACAAACCTTTTTCAAAAGAAGCTTTTTACTTTTTTACCTTATGTTTTGTTTATTTCTGACGTCGATTTAAGAGACAAAGTGGTTTTCATGAAGCAAAAATCAAAATGAATCGTCTGCAAATCGGGTAAGTTATAATCGTGCAAAATATTTCATTAAATGTCTTATTTCAATTAACTAGCATATTACATTATTAAAAAGCAGTTAAGTAATTTTTATAGAATAAACACTAGACTAACTTAAAAACTTTATTAATATCATCCACATTTTTTAAAAATATATTTTGGATATCTTTTTTTTTAGATATTTATGTAGTATTTGTCTTTTCTTGTATAATCAGTCGATCATGCGAGACAGAAAAGTATTATTGTATACTCAGAGGACCAAATTTTTTTCCTCAAAATTTCCAAATTATGCGGAAAAGATGTTCTATGGTTATAGTTCAAAGGAAAAGTAAAGTAAGAATTTAATCTTTATGTGAAGTACTGTCTTTAGGGGAAAAGTGGGAAGGTATTTGAGCTTTTTTATGGTAAAAAAATCAATGTACAGTGAAAATCGCTTAACACAAAGCAGAAGGAACTGAAATCTTTTTTCGTGTTAAAAGATATTGCAAGAAAATAACCATACATCAATAAATTAAATTTATTAGAGTCTATTTTATTTACGTAGATATTTATACACACGTATATTTACTAAAAATTAAAAAAACAAAAACATTTACAAGAACATAAAGAAATTCAATACAAAATTTTCGATTTTTTTAAAAAACAAAACATTTATTGAGTTTTGGGAAAATAATCTGATTTTTATTTGCGTTTTTTTATCACCAAATTGTTAACAAATTGTTCGATATCGTTCACTTTTATTTACATTCCATCATTGGAATGTGCGTCCTAATAACTGCGCATACTTTTAATGGCATATCTCATTTCGGATGATATGGGAACAGGAGATTCAATATTCATTTAATTTTTATCTTCAGAATCTGCATCAATGATATTTTTTTGAGTTTTGAACAAACTCCAAAATTTGTTTGTCTGCCCTAATTGGGGCTGCACACACATTATCATCATCTACTGCAATGAATTACTCCGATAATACAATAGGAAAGTTCAACGCGGCTGGTGATTTCCCTTATTTTGTTCAATCCCAGAAGGGAATTCTTTTCGTGTTAATAGATGGAAAAAATACATACAGTAGAACGTCATTTATCCGAAACGTCAAATATCCGAACCTAAATCCGGATACGTTTTCGAACAGTGCATTGCTCAACATTTGTTTCCTGAGGCCAAAAGTGACCGGAAAACCCAAGGTGAGGGATATTTGAGGAATTTCAGTTGTATGATTTGGTAAATATCTGCAGGGAATATTAGGTCTGTTTGTGAGGGGCTGTATACGTGCTCTTTTGTTGAGTTTTGTTGATGTAGAAACCTGGATAGCATGCGATGCAGAAGACTGTGGATTTCAAATGCTAAATAATGACGAGATAGTGACTTCCGTGCAAGAAGAATCCGACCCTGTCGACGATGAAACGGATGAAGACGAGGACAGCGACGAGAGTAGCAAGAGTCCATCAAATGCTGACGCATTTCTGCTTTAGAGACAGCTTTGGAGGGGTACGAACAACCATCAGAGTGCTGTCCTGCTCAACTACTGCTGCTCAAGAGAATCAGAGACCTTGCAGTGTAAAAACGAAGGTGTACAATGGTACAGCGAAAAATAAGTGATTATTTTCCACAATCAAGGTAAAATTGCAACGTTTTGCATCTATTTGGCTTTTTCTACAAGCACGTTTCCCGCATAGGATGATTTTCAATATTTGTATAGTGTACTTTATCATATACTGCATGGATTGCATTCGGTTTTCGGTTATCCGAGCAATTATGTATCCGAACGGTGTCCGGTCACAATTGATTCAAATAAACGACGTTCTACTGTAGTAGTTTGTCGAGATCGTTGCATTATTTCGTGTTAACCTATTTTTCGTCTTAAACGTTTTCCAGTTAAACGTATTTTACTGTAATTATTGTTGAAATGAAACAGGCCTTTAAGTACTTTTTAACATTAATTGCGTTGAGAGGACGAATACTTAATAGTTGAAAGAAAAAGCATCTTCTTTAGCATTAAATTTAAAGTTAACCGACTATTGAGAAATGACAGTACACGAAAAAGCGAAAGACAGAGAAAAGCTTGGACTGGACTGCTGGGAGGGAGATAAGGGGTATGTATGACATTTAAGGCTTCTGATTTCCCGGGTTTTTCCATTCCCGGGAATGTAATTTTCGTTCCCGAAATTCTCAAAAAGACATCAAAATTTTAAAAAAATTTAAAAACAAGTTATTTTAAATAAAATGAACAATAATTATATAAAATAAGGATACATATAAATTTCAAAATTAATACTTATTTATATAATGAGCTAAAATATATAAAAATATATAATAAATGGATAATTCATTTTTAAAATAGGATTTCAGAAAGCATAAGCAATTTATACTTTTATCACTCAGGCATGGAGAAAATGTTAGAATTAAAGAATTTGTAAATTAAAATCTGGGGGAAAAATTCACATTTGAAAAATAATTACTAAAATTAATGTTCCTTTACTGAGCCACATGCGTTTGAAAATTAACCAGTCAAAGCTGAATCAATTTTTTCTCTAATGTTGCTACTAAGAGATAAATATTAATAAATACTTGAAAACTCATTTTCTGCTGAAGTGCCGATTATCCACGCAAAAAAATATTAATTCTTATACTTAAGATATTTTATTTGTATAATCAATTTCTTGTTTATGGAATTGCTATTTTATTGTTACATAAATTTTATTAAATATTAATATAAGAATCCCACCGAAAGTTAGGCTTAGAAAAGTAATAAATAAGAAAAATTCCGAGAGATTTCTTATAAAAATATTCTCCCCCAAACAGTTTGTGTGGGTTCATTTCCTTCTTCAAGATGCCGATTCAATTAAATAGCTTATAATAAAGACGAGTAACCTAAAAACATTTTAATTTAATTGATTAAATAAATAATAGTTTTAAGAATTAGTACTTACATTATTTACATAAATCAAGATCATGGAACTTCGATCAGATTGTGCTGGTTGGCTACGAAATGTGATTGCTTAAAAAATCCAATACTTCTTGTTAACGAAGCTCGATACACTGATGGATAGGAATTGATCTAGACAGATACTCCTTCCCACGACTAGCTGAAAAATTTCTCAACAATTCAACGTAAGCGTTAATCTTTCTTTCTCATATTACACTCTTACCCCACAGTTGGGGTAACGAAGATTCCTTCGTCCAAGAAGTTCGGGGTGAACGATAGCAAATTGCCACAGTAGGGTCAGCTAATGATGTTCGAGGTTGAAATCTACAGTCAAGTCAAAAATAGCTACCTCATAGATAATTGTAGCCGCGTACGAATCCCGGGAAATCCTGGGAACAAAGAATAATTCTCGGGAATAGAAAAGGTACAGAAATCATATGATTAAGCCGCACTGGTTTTCCAGCGTTGATACACCGAAAATTGAGTGTGGCTTTGAATGGAAGGCTAAACATTTGTTGGATGGGGGAAATTGAGTTTTCACGCCTTACAAAAGGACAAATGTGACTCTCTATTCTGGCCGCTTGCATCGATGACTCATCCCATTCTGCAGTTTGTCTCTAGTGTTCAGTCTATCCTCAGCATCGATGTCAGCAGGTATTTAGGAGATTTTTTTGTTTGTGCTTTCTTTCAATCACCTTAACATTAAATATACCGGTATTAGAATCAAGACGAGTTTACTGTGACGCAAACATGAGAAGAGAGGCAATTTTACTGCAGAAAAAAAAACGGAGATGGCGCAGTGTCCACTGAAAATTTGACACGGATAAAACAAATACACGTCGATGGCGTAAATAAAATGATATAATTTTTGCTTGTAAATATTCAACAGTCTTTAATAATTCTTTTAAATTCTTCTGTAATGCATTCTAAATGTCGCATAACAATTGCATTAGATGACACGGAAAATGACATCGCGGGGAAAATGGCGATGCCAGCTCCAATTCCTGAGTCAGCTGTGACAATGGGACTGACGAACCTTTTATAATTTGTTAAATATCAGATATGACGAGCCTTTAAAACAATTTTTTATTTTTCCTGAAAAACGTGTTGAAAATTGGGGGAGTGCCGCCCATCCGGTATATTGGTTAGCGACGCTGACTGCGGTGCCGTAGGGACTGGGTTCGAATCCCGGAGAAGGCATGGATGTTTGTGTTGTAATCTTTCCCCTTTGTGTTGTAAGCCCCCGTGTTATACATTGTGTGGTGCACGGGGTTTCTAAATGTTCTCAATAAAAAAAAAATTTTTTTAAATGGGGGAGTGGCTTAGAATCGATGGCGGCTTAAATTCGAGTAAATACGGTATTTTACGATTTTTTTCGAAAACTCAACACTTTCGTGGCAATATATTAAATTTTGAAATTTATTTTTTTAATTTTTTCTCCTAATCATTACACCATAGATATCTTTTCCGCAAAAGTAGGTTACGATTGATCATCATTTTTTTTTCTCCGTATAACCACGGTCCATCCTAATACACATATCAAGGCACATGATATGCATTAAATAGGATTGATTTTTAAAAATGATTGGTCAAGAAAGGACGCAACACTAATTTTATATATGATTTAAAATATGGCACGACTAAAGGAGAAAAATTATTTTCAGAAGTAACAGCTGTACTGCACTGGTGGTTAGCACAAGGAGTATGTCAGAAAATTCTGTCATGCACAAACTAATAAAGTTAGGGAGATGTGTTTTGGTTCATGAAAATGGACAATCATAATACGCATGCTTGAGTTTCCTCCTCCCTGCGAAAGCTGTCAGTTAACGGCAGACCACCGATGAGAAGAGTAACATTTGATTTTTAATTCGAGAAAAGGACACTTAAAAAGCTTTGAACAAAGCTACCGTTTGATTTGATCTTAATTAATTAATTTTTAATTGAGTTCTTATTTAATGAATGTCTCTAAATGGATCACAGATTTCAGACGTTCCAGCTAAGCATCATCTCAAATAAAAGTTTTTTTAATGCCTTCTCCGACAGTGGAAGAATAGTTGTGAGAAATGTGTACCATCTCAAAGTGGCCGCGGTAACCTAATGGTTATGGCCGTGAACTCTTGATCGGTGTGTCGTAGGTTCGATTCCTCGTGCCACTGAAGATCGGCCGTGAAGAGGGGCTGATGTATCTTAAATTTGATGAGACAAGGTCCTCCCACTAGCGTGGTGTAGTAGTCTGGTGAGAGTACGTGCCCTCTCACATGTCGTCCTCGTCACTTGTGGTTCAAAGTTATGAGGTTCGTGCCCATTGCTCTCGTGTCGTTTTGTAATATGCTTTGATAAGCACTAATTCGGTAAGAATCCAAGAGGACTCTGTTGCAAGAGATTTGTGTAAAATGCTTATGTCTGTATTCTAGTGTTTTTATAAGTGAAAGTCCGATATTTTCTTAACACAATACATAAAAATTAGTAAGAAATATTCATTTTAATATGTATAGCACCAGATCTGTCACATATTTAAAATTCCAATTATATAGGATGTATGCGCATTGTTTATATTGAATTAAAATTATTTTGAGAACTGGAATCACACACAAACAACAAATCATTTTAAATGAATTTTGCATTCCACTGTTCTTCCAAATACGTCAAAAATATTTTTAAAAAATTGATTTTTTTTTTTGCATTTTTTAGGATTACTTATTTAAAGCTGTTTTGGAAAGGTAATAATAAGGATTTAAAGTGTGTGTTGAAAAAATTAAAGACATTAAAACTGTTTTTGTAGTAGAAATTATCAAACAAATTTTCAATGACTTTTCTTTTTATTCTAAAAGATCAGTGAAAACTTTTTAAAGTAATGGAAAACAGAAAAAAATATGTTTCATTGCCAATGTTTTTAATCGGATTGGAGACCAGAAACTAACTTTTCTCATTGTTTTACACTAGAAACAAAAAAAAAAAAAATTACTTTAGTCACACTTATCAGCTTATTAATATAAATTACCTATTGAAAAGTGTATTTCAGAAATAATTTCTAGAAAAAGTATTTTGAAATTGAGAGTTCAACTTAATAATTTTTCAGTTAAGTAGTATCTTTAAAACATTATCTACTGTGTAATTTTTTTAGCAAATATTTTCTTGTTTTAAAATATTTGGTGATAAATTTGAATAATTCATGTATCAAATTTAATATCGTAATAAATTTTGTTAATTGCATAGATTTTTTATCGAATTTCTTATTTCTCATTGAAATTGTAAAAGAGTTGATAGTAGCTGAAAGTAGTTTTTTTTATAAAGAAATAGTAAATATTTTTAAAATTCAAATGTTTCACTGGATTTCATAAAAGCATTTTGAATCATTCCGTAACACTATCCGTAATTTAAACGAAATTTTCGTATTATTGAAATAATTTATTTCGAGTTAGACAGTAAGAGAAAAATTAATTAATAAATAAATTATAGTTAAAAAAAACTAAAAAACACCCTTTTATAGTTAATCGAACTAAATTGTAACTTAACCTTTTAGTCGCCAAATCTGGAAAAGGGATCTGAAATTTGTCGCCAGATGCGGAATGGGATCTGAAAATGGGAATTCGTTAATCCTGATGATACTGATCAGTACAATGGAACAAAATTATTAAATGATTGTATTGTCATCGATGCAAGTGAGCAAAAATTCGAGTTAATCTGACCTTTTAAAGTGGGTAAAAGTGGAGTTCAAAGATTCCGTTACATACAAGTGAAACTTATAAAAGTGTGTTTATAAAATAATCTTTAATAAATTATCAAATGAAAAAAAAATCTAACAGTAACGATTTATTTGAAAAAATAAATAAATAATAACTCTTTATAATTTTCTAATGTTTTAATGTTCCTATAATTTAAAACTTGTATTTTAAAAAGAAATGACGAATGTGGTAACAAATACAATGCTATTTTGCAATATTGGGGGTGTTTATTAAATAATTAGAATGCTTTATTTAAAAATAAATCTTTTCAATTTGAGTTTCGTTCTTTTTTAAAAAAACGACTCTTGTACGCTTATTTTACAAAAACACCTTAAGGTAAAACAATGTAACAAGGATGTTAACGTGTTTTTTTTTAAAATATATAAGTTTTGTTTCTCTCAAAAAAAGAAAAAAATACTGCCCTTACAGAAAAAGGCATCAACAATTCTCTCTCAAATTTTTAAGCTCAACTTCATCCTTGTAATTCTTAAATAATACCGATATTCCCAGAGGCGTAAGTCCTCATGAACAAAACCCATCGAAAGCAAATACATACACGAGAATTCTAGAAAATAAAATTTACCTTCAAAAGGTAATAAAAACGAACAGCATTTACTACTTTTTTCACTCTCTCTCCTCTCTCCCTTCATAGTACCCATTTTTCTTTTCAAAGGTATATCATTTATGCAAAGATTGTGTACATGGCGGAGACGTTTATTGTTTTTCTTCAAGTGAACAATTTCCCTTTTCTTTTTTTTCGATGTGGAAATGAATGCTTATACTTCACCGCAAGTACACTTTCCTTTAGCCTACGGTAAAAGTAAAAATATCATTATAAGCAGTTGACAAGCTGTTCGGGAGAGGAAAGCGCTGATCATAAAGAAAGAGGAGATTTTATTCTCGGTTTCCAAGTAACGGTAATAATGAATCGTTACTCACAATAGCCAAAGTAAATTATGGTTATTACAGGAAGAGACGTAAGTTATACGTGATTTATACTGATTCGAATATATTGATTTCATTACTGACATTTACAATTTTTTAATACAGCATTTCTATTGATAAATTTAGCCAGGAATCAGTTTTATATGTTGAGTCGGACCCGGATTTGACGAACCCCTATTTAACGAATTTTGCGATTTAACGAATTTTTCTATTTTCCCGATTAAAATGAAGGTTTTTTTCAATGGGGCTGCGAATTGGTAATTTAAACCTTTGCAGACCTAGTACATTCCCCAGAAGCTGGTACCACTTTTTAGCGCTGCACCATATAGGCGATACCAAATACAGCAAGCAATTTTGACGCCCAGTTTCCTCCACAGAGGGAGACACCTGAGCTCTTGGCGATGCGAACTTTGTACTAGGATTTAATTTTACCGAGAGCATCCAAGCCAAACAGACACTCTAAGAATCTTTTACATGCCGTATAATCAAACGACATGGCCACTGTTGATTTTCTGCATCAAAAAAAATCCACCGACTTGGGCCGGGGTCGAACCCGCAACCTTGGGTGTAGAAGGCCAGCGAAAAACCAACCACGCCACCCAGTCGGCGATTAAAATGAAGGTTAAAAAAAAACATATTTGATGAATAATAAACCCCAAATTAACAAATTCTTCCAACAGCTAAAAAAAAATAAATTTTTTTTTAAAATTTGTGTTAGAAAAAATTGCATCTCCCCCCCCCCTCCAAACGACATATATTTTGTCCGGAATAGAAAAAAAAGATTTTTCTTGTTAGTTAAAAATTTCGATGGTCAAGAGTGCAGAGCGTTATTTGATTTGACAGATGCAGATGAGTCATGAGCAGGGGCGTAGCTACCCCGTATCAGCGATAAGGGGTCCAAACATGTGTAACATTCTGACAATTTGAAAAAGTGTCTTCATTTCTTTTCCAAAAAAGGTTCCCTAAGGAATTTTGATACAGGGTCCACTCAGGACTAGCTACGCCAGTGGTCGTGAGTGTAACCTATCGTGTGAGTTTTGGATAGGACAGGAAACTCTTTTCTTGCCTCATACCACTCCACAATGCAGGGGAAGATTTGCAGATATTAACGATAATGTTACATTTGATGATGGACTGCCTATCAGGGCAACTGAATTCCAAGAAACTGTTCATTTGTCGAAGCCAATGAATAGCTATTCTGTTGCAGAAATGGATAATGAGACTCTTATCAAAACTGTTGCATTTTCTGATGCTTTACATTGTCTGGAAACTCTGAAATCATACCTTATACAGCAGGATGTAAATAACGAGGTATTTTCCTCTCTGCATAAGGTATAACAAGGAACTCCTTTGAGTTAGGAATCAAAATCATTTTTCAAGCATCTACAAGTCAGTATTTTAAAATTTCCAATTAACTGGAGCGTAATAATTCACTAATAGTACTTTTAGCTGCTGAATAAAAAGTGCAAAATTTCTGGATGCTGCATTGTTGGATAAATGGAAAAATGATATTTTTGTTTAGTTGCTTATTGTAGAATTTCCACAAACACACATAAAATTGTATTCGTTTGGATCCCGATAAAACGAATAACCCCCAATTAACGAAAACAATGTTGTCATTGAATCGGGGTATGACTATAAAAAAATGTCATGTTTTAAGTCAACACCAAGCTTTTGTAAAAAAAAAACAGTTTCATTCAAGGAACAATCGACAGAGCTTTCGATGTGAGAAAACGGACGCCAAGTGAAGTTTTAATTGGGCTAAATACTTATGTCCAGAATTGTTTAATAACTCTTTTATGTTTTCTATTTGAAAGTGAAGGATGGCATATGGAGACTATAAAAAAATAATGAGCTGGGATTAAAAGTATTATGCTTGGAATATCTTTTCTGTGAAATAATTGGGTGTTTAATTTAAGACCCGAAGATGTTAAGAAAAATAAAAGTTTGTAACGAATCTATACGCGTCCTTTCACTAACTCCTTCGGGATACCTTTAGGGCCAGCATTCTTTCAACCAACTTTCTCCGAGGACAGGAAAACGTGATTATGCAAATTAAGTTTAATATATATATATATAATCTGTATTCACGAGTTTTGTGAGTTAGTGAAGTGAGGATAGCTTGGATGTGAAGTGAATAGATGAGAAGCAAGCAAATCGACAGTAATACGTATACGTAAACAGTGTACGACGCGTGAAGTTGGAATCTCGAAGAAGTGTTTACGTCAACTATTGGAGAAGTGTTTAAGGCCACGTCTAAAAGTTAAAGAATTGTAAGAGTTCAGGTACTGTGCTCCTATATTTTAAGTAGAAGTTAGACAGTTAAATTATTAGCACACTTTCAAAATATAAACAAGCTTGTATAAGTTATCGTAGGAATATATTTGAATGCGCGTATATATTATCCCCACGCTATCTTGTCTCGCCTTAGTCCTCTAGTTGATCAAATTTATCTTACTTTGGATTATTCTTGTGTTTGTGTTGAATATTGTAACAAATAAACAATTGAAGTGTACCATGTCGTCTGATCAATTAGTTCCTCCCACACATCTAGCCGGGTTAGAGGAAAGAAGGAATATAAATTCCTTACAAGTTGAATGGCAAATAGGGGATTTTGCTTTAGGTCTAATTTAATTATCCTTAGATATATGTATAACACCTCACGGTGAATGGTATTATTTATTTTAATAACTGGATTGTGTTGATCCTTTGGCCATGAATAGAAGTGCATTCAGAGGATGTTGGATTGATGAGTCATCATCTTGCAGCACGTTAATTCATTTTATTGAACATTTAGGCATTATACGATTAACAACAAACACACACATAGCTAAAGACTATTATGTAGCACAGTCACATAGCAGTTCAAATAAGCAGCAACAATGTTTCACAGGACGAAGACAAAAACAAGGAGAAAGAGGTTATTTATATGAAGCGGCAACAGGAAATCTTGGATCCACGTGATTTCTGTGAACGGAGACTATGTTTGATGGGAAAAAATCGTTCGGTAAATTATGATGTTATCTTACTTTTAAAAATGCAAGCTGTTAACTTTCGAAGAGATACGATTACGATTAAATACCGTCAGGTGGGCAAGCAATAATTATTTACGCGTGAATCCTGAAGACCAGGACCATTGAAAGTTAAAAAGTTGTTCGGGATGAAATTAAAGGGAATTATATATATATATAGGAGTTAGGTAGTGTTACATGGAGAGAGAAAAAATATTATGAATCGGAATCTGCCTATGCGGAAAAGACGTTGGTTGGGAGAAAACTAATTTTCCTTTAAAAAAAATAATTTCCAAAATTTAATATTGCAACAAAAAAGTTGAGTTTTCAAAAAAAAAAAAAAATATGGGAAAAGACTTTAATTTAGTTAGATGATTTTAGAATAAAATTAAAATTATTTTTTCTTTAAAATAAATAACCAAAAGCGTTGGTAATTGAGTAGTGAGTGGTACAGTGTACCATTGCAATATTTCATAACCCGTGTCTATCTCTCTCCTAGCACCGTCGAATCAGTCCAATGCAAGCTTTTTTCCGTTTTCTACTTTATTGTGCACTATCAATTGGACACCTCGTTTTATTTTAAATTTAATACTAATGAGCTTTTAAATGTGAGCCTGTAATTTTTTCTTGTAACTATTTAGTACAATATGCGTCTTCTTACCGCAATAAATGTTAACCCCTTAAGCAGTCATTTTTTTTTTTCTTTATCCAAAATGCTTTTAAAAAAAGGCACATTTTTTATTGTTTTTAGATAAACACCATTCTAATTCCCACCTTCACCACACAACACAAAAAAAAATGTCAGATGAAAAGTATTTCAGTACCATGGACAAACTTCATCACCTTTTTATAATACTAGCACTAAATAATACACCGTAAGAATTACATATAAACACAAATCAAAGAAAGAAAGAAAACATCCGTGTCCGTACAGCGTACATTCACTGGTTCCTTGCCCATGGACCCTTTTAACCCATAAGTCTGACCATAGACTTAAGTGAGACAACCCTATATCAATGCATAACAGAAAAATTACAGATTTTATTTTGATGTATCCTAAATGAAATGAAAATTATGTTGATAAGCATTATTTAATAAGACTACAGTAATACCCAGAACTTAATCAATAGGTGACAACCGCGTAAGTCGGGATTTAATATTTCCCATTAAATGTTTCTAGTTGGGGTGGTGACAAAAGTAAATGATAACACAAAATATTTAGTAAAATCTTAGATAACACAAATACAAAAACGCAAACCAAAGTTATTCTGTTGTAGGAGCTTTCATAAAATCTAACAAAGTTGTCTGCCGCTTAAAAGAGATTTTTTTTTCCTCCCGCAAAATTTCCTCGTAGCATACTGATGTTTTTATTATTATTATTATTTGTAATGCTAAGAAAATATGCCCCTCGTTGGAATCTGTATTTTCTTTAAAAGTTTTACCCCTTTTTCAATTCCTACTATTTTAGTTTACACTTTCCTTATATACAGGGTGTCCAGCCTTAATGTGACTCAATAGCTAATTCCCGAACAGTTCGGTTTAGATATGCACTTCCAATTTGAAAAATGTTTTAAAAAAGGTAATGCATATTTTTACGTGCTTTTCGAACAAAAAAAACCCATTTAGAAAAAAATTACGAAAATTAATTTTTATACAGTCCTCAGGTCCTATCACTTATATTTAGGAAAAGATGCAGTACACAAAAACAAAGTAAACATAAAAAAGTTTCATTTTATTACGATAAAAACTGACTGAGCTATGCCTACATAAATTTGAAGCATCTGAGTTGCTCAGAAAAGGGGGTCGTATATAAATTGAGTTTAGAGAACAGTAATTCACTATCTACAGAAAGAGCAAAAGAAAAACATCATAGTAATATTAAAACATCGTAGTAAACATCATAGATTGACAATTTGCATTGCTGTATGGCAAACAATAAAAATTAAATTAAAGAAATACAACTTGTACCGAAAAGATTAAAACAGCTTGTTTTAACAAATAGCAGCAAAATAATACAGTATTTGCCGTTCAAATTATAGCATAATGTAGAATGATGCGCCAATCGTGAATCAGGGGCTTTATTATATCAGAATGACCAAATTAACTTAAATAATGGTGAAGGCTCGAGGTGTGGCACGAGACAAGGGAATACGTCTATGACAACTCCAGTTTTATACAAGCGTTGAACAGCACCGGCAATTGTACAATAAAATGGATGTCTTCGAGAGGGAAATTTAATGGCATAAAGTCTTGCCGCCTCTCTGTTATTTCGATTACACTGCCCATAAAACAGTACCATTCTGCAGTATTCATTTGTATACATCTCGTTCTCCCGTACTAGAATTCGTAATATTAGAATACGACTGTATGCAATTGCAAGCGACTACACAGCAACTTTTTAGCGTTCGTCATGATCAGCAAAAACGCAGCAAATCAGACTGAAACCGCAGCATGTAAGTCTATTTTTTTGGAACTGCTTTTAAAATGTTTTCTTCGTCCAAAATATTTTATTTTTTTCTATGTTTTACACGTACACAGAATAAATTTTATTTCTTAAGTACTCAATTATTGTATTATTACCGTATACTTTTAAATTTAAAAACGATTTACATAAAAGCGACGTGCAAGAATGAACGTTTCCTGGCAGAGTTCCAACGAATTTCACTTTGGAGACGGCCCCTTACTAGCTTCTTGAAAATAGCCGAGAAAATGGATAAAATATAGGATTTTCAAAGTTCCATAACTCGGCCAGTTTTTATCGTAATAAAATGAAATTTTTTGTGTTTACTTTGTTTTTGTGTACTGCATCTTTTCCTAAATATAAGTGATAGGACCTGGAGACCTTTTACAAACATTAATTTTTGTAATTTTTTTCTAAATGGGTTTTTTTTTGTTCGAAAAGCACGTAAAAGCATTCTTTACCTGTTTTAAAACATTTTTCAAATTGGGAGTGCATATCTAAACCGAACGGTTCGGGAATTAGCTATTGGGTCACAAAAAGGCTGGATACCCTGTATATATATACAGGGATACACACACACACGCACAACCACGCACGCACACACACACACACACACACACACACACACATATATATATATATATATGTGTGTATCTTCCAATCATTAATTAAATACTTTTTATTCATCCACTGAAGTTGAAATAAACTTTTTTGAAACTTGTAGTGGATAACACTTGATGTTAATACAGTTTTTATATACTAATTCACTAAATATATTTAATTAATAGTTTAAGTGATGTGATTCAGTCGATGTTATTCTTCTAGAGGGCAGCACCATTGGATAAAACAGCTTTTGTTAAATTTGTGATGAAGATTTAACTTAACCTGAATAATCATATGCTAGTTAGATGTCAGCATTCATTTTACTCTGGTTTTAAAATAAATTCCTAGCTATTGTATTCAACTTTTATTAAAAAATCTTATTACAAATTTAATGTGGTTAAAAAGTTTTTAATGTTAATTTTTTTTTGCTACTTAATATTGTGATTCTGTCTTATGTATATACATATTTATATTAATTGTACTTATTTAATAAAAAGTAATTAAAATAAAATTTTTCTTTTTTGACTTAAGCAGGAATTGACTAAAATTTTTTTTATTACTTGTTTCAATTAAACTGAGGCCTTCTTTCAAATTTCCAACCGTTATTCGATCTTCTGATTGAACTTAGTCTAAAGACACATGTTCTTCAATGCTCTTGCTCATGCATTTCTATGAACTCGTCAAATGTGAGCTCCCGATTGTGGGAATTTAACATTTCCTGAACGTCATTACTATCAACTTCTACATTCATTTGTTTGGAAAGATTGACAACTTCTTCAATCATATTACCAATTTTGCCAATTTCTTTATTTCTCAAACGAAAGACGAATGGACGAGATTTGAA
>BMAO01022750.1:0-17915 GCA_019973975.1 Trichonephila clavata
AACAAAATAAGATAATAAAATAAAAAGTAAATAAAACAAAATAATGAAATACAAAAACAAATAAGTCAGAAAAATAGACAAATGAAAAACTTAGAACTCAAACCAATAAAATACAAAATAATATGAACGAAGCTTTAAACTGAAATAAGCTGAAATAAAAAGAAACGAGTCTTACAGTAGTCGCATATGATGTGTAACATCTGACTTGTTATTGTGATAAATACGCAATAGTGACTTTAATCCTGAAAGAAATGAATCGGGTATGACTGGAAATAATTTTCTTCGAATAATTATATATTGTGTGTGTGAATGAAATTTATTAATTAAAGCAAGGAGTAATGCAGTTTTTTAACAAAAATATTTATTCTTATTCAATTTGGGGAAGAGCAGAGAAATAGATTTATGAAAACTAAAGTAATGACACATATACTGGTGATTTCAAAGTATTTAAAATCGTTAAAAAACGGCGTCTATAACAGTACCACTGTTAGTTGTCGAAACATTTCGATTTGTGTTCATTTCGTGCTTTCATCTTTCAGAAAAGCTATGAGCGGCTCAGCTTCTGGCAAACTGAAGTTAACGTTAAAAAATCACCACTCAAAATCATGGAAAGCGAGTGATAGTTTTTTTTTTAAAAAAAAAGAGCAGAACCACCTTTGGTATACGGTAAAAGTGCAAAATGCAGGAAATCTTTAATTTTTTAACTGTTCGATTCGGAGAAATGTATGCGACCACCAAAATGACTGTTGTCCATTTTCAAATAAACATTCTGCCGCACATGTGTCCCCAATATATATACTAACAATACCCAGAGCTATGTAACAATCTTTTATATTTATATCTCATTTATGGGAGAAATTATCGCAAGTTCGACTTGCTTGGTGGTCAAGGCGCGAGGGCCCGGTGCACGGCACACCTAGCCCATTGGTAGTTATGCCACTGTACTTTATTAAATTTATATAAGATTGTTTTGTTACATGTCTTAAAACGTTTTTAAATAAAACTATTGAGCTGAATTGGAAATAAAGAACTGTTCTGAAATATTTCAGGAAAGAGAATAATTAAATCACATTAACCAGGGGTGGTCAACCTTTTTGGGAAGAGTGCCACTTTCAGATGAAAAATAATCAAGTGTGCCACTTTCAAATGAAAAATAATTAAGCGTGCCTCTTCCAACTTTTCGAACAAAAGAAAAGGTGAAAAATATTACTTATAGGGTTATTATGTAATTTTTACGCAAAAAGAGCATAATTGTAATGCAAGTCTAAGTAGTTAGAAATTGAAAAAATAAATAAATGAGAACAAAGCACAAACTTAAATTTTAATTGTTAATCAATCCAGATAATTTTGAATGATATTTTGATTTTGTGGGTTATTTTTTCATAATAGAAAAACATTTGTTCACAAACGTATGTTGATTTAAATCTACAACAATTTCTGACAGACAAATCGCGTAAATTTGAAAAATTGCTTGTTAATACAAATTTCCAATTCAATATAATTCCTTATATTTGCATTTTAGTGCAGTATGGAGCTGTATACAATAATTTCGATTTGGATTTTAGGTTGGTAACAATTAACATTTTGCAGAGAAATTGAAAAAGTGCTTGTGGAAAGATCTAGATATTTTATCATCTTCAAAATCATCACACCTATGAAAGAATCCTGCAAAAATAGACATTAAATTTTTAAATCCAACACAGCTCGGAGCACTTTTAACTTTGGTAGATATTGGTCTGATGGTCATTCATATAAAATATTTTAATTTTTTTTCTCCAGAATCAAGACAAAAAGCAAATGTTTGTCCGCAAAAGAAGAAATTTGACCAACTAGGGTACAAAAAAAAAACATCTTTTCTTTGTAATCTTGAATTTAAATTATTTTAATGTTCCATAATATCAGGAAGAAAAGCTAAACCACATAGCTTCATTCTAGAATAGCAAGTACTCACTGGGCAGTCTAGAGTTTTTTCTAGATATTTTAAGATACGCTCCCTCAAATTTCAAAATCTTGGGAGTGAAAAAAGCATTGGAAATCCAACTCGCACAGTACAATGCGGGTGAATTCTCTACAGATAAATTTCCACTGTAACTCATTTAAATTTATTTAAAACAAATTTTGAGGGAGGCTTTTTTTTTGTCTAAAATAACCATATTTCAGTAAAATTGTAAGAAAATGTTAATTTTTATTATCTTTTCAAATTAAAATTTTTCTATTAAGTCTTACAGCGTAAAAAAAGCAGTTTCTTTGTATAACTAGAATGTCCGCCAGTTTTTATGTATGTGAACCATGGGTTGGTGGGCAGTAAAAGATTTTTTACGTGATTACGGGGAAAAAAGAGGAGTCAGTTGTCATATAAATAGTCTTCAGTTGGTTGTAAACTGGACCCTCCAAGAACAAAAATAGAATGGGAAAGAGGGGGGGGGGTTCCTGTTTCGAGCTCGGATTGCACTTGGAAACAAACAGAATATCTCTCTCAACTGTTGTAGAATAGGCTTGTATGATTCTGTGATACCATTTTCTTTCATCATGACACCTGTCAGAACATAATCATCAGAAAATGGAATAAAGGAAATTTGGAAAAATAATAGCATGGAAAAAAATGTTTATTTCAAAGTGGAGAAAATATAGAAAATTAAGGAGAAAAAAAAGCACATGTAATTTATCTTTTATGAAGGAACTATTTACCTTCGATCATTAAGACCAGTACTTGGCTGTTGAGTAGATGTTGATTTATCCACTAAAAATGGGTTTTGTGGAAATCTACTTTAGAGCAGAGCCAGCCTTCTCTATAAAGGAGCCCGGATGCAAGTAACCACTTAGGGCCCTAATTTTTTCTAAGTAAAATATATATATATATATATATCAATACGAACACGCGAACGAACTCGTGGCCGGAAGGTCGCGAGTTCGAGTCTTGTTGCCACTGAAGACCCGCCGTATAGACTGGGTCGAGGTTCAATGTCTCCATTTTGGTGTGGTAGGGGGGGGGCGCTCTAACTCAGGTGTCGTCCTCATCACTCGACCGAGGTTCAAAATTACGAGGTCTGTCTGTCAAAATGGCCTTCGTGTTGCACAGTAAGACGTTAATATAACTTTGTTTTGCTGGTCCAGCTCCATTCACAAAAGTTACTTCTATAAAAAAATCATTATATTTATATTAATTCTTTTATGTTTAATATTTTCTTTTCAAAATTTACATATGTAATAATGATTGAAATTTGGTCCTAATGGGAAATATCAAGGGAACATTCCGTTTGGATACTGTTGTACGTGGTTACTTTTGTATTATCTTTAATTTCGGTAGATTTCATTTCCTAATCCAAAAATGATTTATTCGCGTGATCTGTGCGCTAAATGTTTCACAATTCTATTTCACGAATTTTTTTTAATTCTGTTTACATGATTTATTAGCCCAAAATCGCATATTTATTTAATATGGTTAAATTTTTTTTAAAAAAATGTCCATTATGGGTGTTCCTATTATTTCTTGGGTTTCACAGAGTAGAGGATTAGTACATGCTATAAAAAGTAGAATCTTTGAAATAACAATTTTAGGTTACTAGCTACGTTCGGAACTGTGATTTTATTTATTTACTAATATTTTGCAAAAGCATATAATGAATGGTGTTTTTTATATTTAGTGTCATCCGAATTAGAATGAATATAGAAGATTGTTTTAAGAATATTATTATAAAAAGCAATTTAAATTGTTTTAAATTAAGAATTTTTATTTCCCAAAGAGAGAGTGACAGATTTTAAAACATTCTCCTTTTATTGAAAATGTTTTATATATATTATATTTTCTCTCTTTATATAGTTTGGACTTCTGTACAGAGACTAAACTACGATTTTTGAAACATTCACAATTGACAAACATATGAGACAATTTACCAATTTGTCTCATATTACACAAACAAGTAGTTAAATATATTTATATAATTGGCTATATTACTAATAAATAGATCATTTAAACTCTAAACGAGTTATTTTTTGAGTTAGTGGGGGATAGGCCCCACGTTGAGAAACACTGTTTTAAATTGATAAATATACTGATTGCCTAATATGAGAAGCAAAAATACGTGAGTATAGTTTAGAATTAGGACGTTATATTCATGAACAGTCCATGTGCCCTGTATAGTAGCTGTTCTTTAAATTTGATTCTTAGTGACATGGCAAAAGCATTCTTAGAAGTCTGTAATTCTTTTAATATACTCCAAAGCATTTTTTCACCTTCAACTTTTTGATGGCTTTCAGATATGGACACATTATCTATTGAATCCGAAATCTCTGAAAAAATTGATTTCACCAAAAATATTGACAAATTTGCTTCTCAAAAGCTATACAAGTTATTTTATCATTAAATTTTCAGTAGTCTTCGTGATTTATATACTTTTCTTTTCACGAGATTTATGCTTTAGTTCTTTCTTTTTATTAAATTAAATTTTCTGAG
The DNA here is from genome assembly GCA_019973975.1 of Trichonephila clavata. Classification (NCBI taxonomy): domain Eukaryota; kingdom Metazoa; phylum Arthropoda; class Arachnida; order Araneae; family Nephilidae; genus Trichonephila; species Trichonephila clavata. The sequence continues at coordinate 4,454 of BMAO01022750.1, forward strand.
TAAATACTGTTGATTTGCTTTTCTAATTACAAAATGTCTATTTTTATTTCAAAGGTAATATTTTTGCTTGTTTAATATTTTGTTAAAAGGTTTTGCCGCAATCATAACCCTTTAGCTGACCAAAAAATAAAGTTTTGCTCTTCAAATTTTTGCATTTTTATATTAATGTTTTACTTTTTAATACAGGTAGATAAGTTTATAATTTGAAAATACATAAGTATTAAATAAGTAATTGTATATGTAAGCATTGTGTGTGTGAAATAAGGAATTAAATATAAAAGTATAATTAGTACCACAAAATCCGGCGTATAACTCGCACTTTTAACACACAAAATAAAATCGAGATTTAGGGGTGCTCATTATCAGGGGCGGCTCTAGGGCCAGACATACCGGACCCCTGTCTGGGGCGGCATTTGGACCGAATTTGAAAATACTTTTTGATATATTTTAAGGAAAATTGGGAATTGGGCATTTCATTTAATGTATCATATTTCCTTATTTTATAATCTATGTTTACGTCAGGTTTTTTTAATGTTGTAGTCTGAAGAGTTCGAGGCGGAAATGTACGTTAAATTGTGAAATTGGATGTTTTCACAACCTTCTCTAGTCAAAAAAGAGAGCCCAATTGATATTCCTAAACTTATTTCAACTTTATAATTTGCACCAAATCTTGTTATTGCATTAAGAGCTTCGCTTTTTTGCCAATAAGTGCAACAAGAAGTGTTTTTCAAAATTAAAACTAATAAAAAATTTCTTAGAATCCACAATTTTCTTCTTTAAAATAGATTAAATGGTTTTGCTTTATTGTCTACCGAATATGAATTAACTAAACAAACTGATTTTAAAAAATTGATTAAAAAGTTTTCAGAATTAAAATTTAGAAAAAAAATGTAATTTTTTTGTTTGTTTGTTTGTTTTGCTTTATTTTTGAGTTTTAGTTATTTTATTGTGATGCCTTTTGTTCGTAAGAATTATTCTTAAAATGTGTGTATCTATGTGAGCATAAATACACAATTTATCTTTTTGAAAAATAATTTTTTTACTTTGGGGAGAGGGGCGCCATTTTCCATTCTTGTCCGAGGCGGCGAAACTGCTAGAGCCGGCCCTGTCATTATACGCGGGGTGTAAAAATATGAGAGCTTTAAAGTTAAAAAATATAAATTCTAGAAAAAAATAAGACTCCTACATAGAGATCGAAATACTCTTTATTTAAGAAAAAAAAAACAACGACATTCCTAATGAAATTAAGGGGGGGGGGGGTTATAGTTCTAGAAGTATACCACTTTTTTAAAAAAATATTTGGAATAATACCTGAAATAAATGACTTCAAAACAAAAGAGCATAGCACACGTACATTTCAGGTTTCTTAAAAAAAAAAAAAAGAGGTGCGCGTTATACGGGAAATATACCTAAAAATAAAAAAGAAGAAGAATACAGCCTGAAAGTATATGTGCACGTTATACGCCGGATTTTACGGTATTTAAATATATAAGCATTAGTCAAAATATGAAAAATTCTCTAAAGAGGCGGCACATTAGGTCTTCGCACGCGGCGGCCGACTCCCTAGGATCGGCCCTGTAAATGGTTTTGCAAGATTGGCTATCGAACATGAATTAGCTGAACAAACTGATTTTAAAAAATTGATTAGAATGTTTTCAGAATTAAAAGTCAGGAAAAAACACTTGTAGTCTTTTGTTTATTTTGATTTCGGTTTATTTTTGTGTTTTAGTACTTATGTATTGTTATTCTGTCTCTTTGTTCGAAAAATTATTCAAGTTTTGTAGGTGTAGATCTGTAAACAATTTACCTTTTTTAACAACTTTTTACTTTGGGTAGAGGGGCGGCATTTTCCATCTTTGTCCGGGACAGAAAAAGTTGAAGATGGCTAGAACTTTTATATTATTAATCACTGTACAAAATTCATTCTGTTTCTTATTTCATACTCGTTGAAGATTCTTAATTAAAGCTGTAGATCTTTCAAAATGAAATGAATGGTTAAAATAAAATGAAATTCTAAACTAATGATTCTCAGTTTAAGACAAGAAGATGACCATAACTGCGGAGCATCAAAAATAAAATAAAAAATGACTTGATATAACTACTCTTAAGCAACTATTTACACTTGAAAAAATTCATTTTTATTATCCTTTATAATATAATGAATCAATAGGCCGTGGTAGCCTAGTGTTCAAAGTAATGGACTCGTGACTGGCGAGTCATGTGTGAGTTCTAGCCTAGTACCTCTGAATACCCACCCAACAGAAGCGGCCGATGCACGATAAATGCGTCGAGGCTCAAATGTTCTCCTGTTGATGTGGTGTGGAAGTCGGGGTGCCAGCTCAGGTGTCGTTCTCATTGCTTGACCATGGTTCAAAATTACGTGGTCTGTCACCAAAAGCCTTTGTGTAGCTGAATAGTAAGATGTTAATATATATATATTCAATCACTCATTCATAATAAATCACCATCTCTATTTAATTATATTAAGCAATCAGAATTTATTCAGGCGTTATACACTGCTGTTTGATCGGATCAACTTGTTAAGATTTATTAAAAATGATGTTCATTGAAATCAAAAACAGTCATCCCGTTTTCAATGATATTATGTATTCTTTAATTTAAAGGTGTCCTTTTCATATAAATTGTCAAGTGATTAAAAGGAGAAAAAGGAATTCAAATACCTAAAATTTTCCTTGCTTGAAAATTATGTATCTTTAATTGTGGTTTAATACACATAGTTAAAAGATAAATCTCTCTCTTTATATAGTTTTTATAATCACATAATTAATATGTATATATAAATATTGGGTTGATCATTACTTGAATTTTATTTTAGATAAGCGTTTTCAAGATTTCACTTTAAGAAGAGTTTTTTTTTAAAGGCTCAGAGAATATAGAAATATGAAGGACTTAAATAGGAATATTTGATTCAAGTGTAAACTTTTCCTAATTGGAGTGAAAACTAAAGTAAAAAGTCAAGCAAATCTAATTCTAATGTTATCCTTTATTCAATATTGGCTATAATCTGTGAATAAATCTAAAATCGGTGCTAATTAAAACATTCAATTTTATTTTATAAAGAGAGATAAGTGATTGTGATGTAACATTCTTTTTCGGCACTTTCACATTCTAGAATTTCCTTAGTGATTCAATATTCAGTCTTTAATAGTAATAAAATGTTTTTAAAATCATTTTCCGAGTTTTTGATATTTATATAATAATTTTAAGTATTTATTATCAGAAAACACTGAATAAAAAAAAATAAGGAACAATTAAAATTTAAAATCATCATTATCTAAGTGAAAAAAACACCTTTTATTTTTTTATTGATATTTAAATTACAGAAATTGTAATTTTGGCTGTAATTGTACTTAAGTGTGATTCAAATATAGAAAAATAAAGTGTACAAAATAGAAAACCTTTAATTTCATTGAAAAGATTTTTTGAATCTTTTATAGCTTGTTTAGAGAAAAATATTATTCAATTATTTTACACAGATTATCAATTTAAAAGTGCTTTACTAAATGAAACAAATGATTTATATATATATATATATATATATATATATAATAAATTTTTTCTTAAGTTGATACAGCACAAAAAAGAAAACCAAGTAGAATTTTAAGAAATGAAGAAATTTCGAAAGTGCATTAGCATACATTGTAAATGTATAAAAATAAGAATGCATATACAACGTATAAAAATGAAATTACTTTTACAGATGAAAAAATATAATAAATGTATAAAAATAAATCTCAAGATCTTCCAGTTTTTTTTTTCTTTTCTTAATCTGTTTTGAAAGATGGTGAAAATTTTATATGTTATAACTTGAGAAAAATTTATTTATATCCCTTACTGCCTCCTTTTTAAAAATCTAAAATTGTAAAAGTCGTGTTGTTTTCCTGCTTTGGTTGTTAAAAAATTCAGGTTTTATTTTCCACAATTTTTTTTAAAAAAAAAATAGCCATTTCCCCCTAAAACTTAAAGTTAAAAAAAATTAAAGTAATGAAAACGTGAGAAAAATAAAATAATATATATATATTGTACAGTATAATTATATATTCATTTCCAAACTACATCTCAAAAAAGAAAACATTATTTTTAATTGTGCAGGGAAAAAGAGAGCTTTTGCAGAAACGTGGAATTCCCCCCCCCCCCCGCGAGTTTAATGTATCACTACGCGTAATTCTCCGGCGTAATAATCTTGCATATGGTTGCTATAATCTTGTCAACTCAAGAATGGCGATCGACCTTTGGCTAGAAAACAGGATTTGGCGTTCGAACATCTTTCACAATTTTTTCGAAATAGTTCTCCATTTTACCTGAAGGTAGCGCTGTAAGCGGCATTCTGTGATTGGACGAAAAAATTTGTGGAACTGGTTACCAAAACATACCATCAATCGCGGTCGTTTGGCGTAACTTTTTTAGTTCAAGTTTTGGGTGGGCGATACTAAAGCTGTTCCAATCTAAGAACCTACATTTTCTTCCATTGAAAAAGGTTACAACTTTTCGTGATACTTACGTATTAGAGTCACTGCAGCCAAAGTGGTACTTTTTTCACCAAAATTTGATTTTTGTCCTTATAAGACACATAAGAATCTGTTATTTTGATATCGTGGTGCAAATTTTGCTGCGGTGATGCCAATACATAAGTACCCTTTTCCTTTATTGGCAGATTCCATGTTTTTCCATTGTAACAAAAAAGTAGAAAAATGTAACTTTAGAAAATGACACTCAATGTAAACTGAGATTAACAGATTGTCAATATTGTGATTTTAAGTTAGAATTTCTATTTACGTATAATATTTTTTGTCATGCTTTTTTTTTTGTTCTGAGCTGCTTATGATAGTTTCATCAAAATCAAATCTTAATTTATCTATTTAAAGTAGCTTTTTGATTTGAATTAATATTATAATTTCAATATACTATATGTAAGGTTACTTTTATATTTTTTTTTCTTTTTCAATTTTAAATATTTAAGATTTTCAGTTATGTGCTTTTTTGTTGTTGTTCAGAACTGTTTATGGCAATTTTATCAAAGTTAGGACTTACTTTTTCTGTTTTAATAACCTTTTAATTTAAATTAATATTATAATTCCTATTTCAGTTCTGAACTAATACTCTATATTAAATGTATTACTGAGATGTTAGATAGTATTATATGAGGTATGGGTGCAATGCTAATTTAATTTTTTTTCTGTTGAATGCTTTATAATATTTCTTATTCATGATAGCATTGAGTGAATCAGTTTATCATCATTCATTTTTTATTTCGGCTCATCTATTGCAGATTATTTCACCCATAGTTCCCATAGCAGAAACTCACTACTGCTATCACTTTTCTGTAATAATTTTTATTTATATTTACATTCATTCATATCTATTTACTCTTAAGCTTGCTAATTTTCTCTCTTACATTGAAATATTTGTTTTTGTTAAATTATTATTTACTTTGAAGCCAATTTGCAATTTGTTTAAAATTATTTCTAATGTGAACATTCATTTGAAAAAAAAAATGTTTTTAATTTTTGGTTTTCTATTTCATACAGGGTTTTACACTCCCTAAAAAAATATTATAATTGCTATGATAGAAGAATTTTTGTTTTTAAAACTTAACCCGTGCGAAGAACGGGCATTTCAGCTAGTAATTCATAAAGGGGAATTTATTTATCTATAACTCCCCTTAGGCTCCCGCAATTCTTCTTGGGGCAGATTTTCGCAAAATACGTTCTTAATGGATATCTACTCCATGAAAGATACATGCCAACCGCAAGTTTCAAGTCTGTAGGTTTAATAGTTTTGGAGATGTGATGAGTGGATGAGTGAGTGAGTGAATGAATGGATGAGTCACTTTTCTCCTTTATATATACAGTTAAGAATACATTACCTTTCAGAAAAACTGTATAAAAGTTTATGAAATTTTTGTTAACAGAAACTCACTGAGTCCTTTAACTCATTGCTTCTCAAACTTTCCATGCTTGCGACCCAATATTCAATAATAATCTTCATCGCACCCCCCTCCATACATGAATAATGTATTGAATTCAGTGATACTATATACTTTGAAGCAAAAGCTACAATAAGACTTCAAACTTTTTAGTATCACCTGTATATATGAAGGTCTCGCTCAGTCAAAGCATTGATTGCCCCGAATGGATATATACGTCTTTCCAAAGTACGATCTTCTCTGTGCACTGCTATCTATAAAATTATTCCGAAGGCTTTGGAATGCAGTTAAAGGACATTGACAGTGTTTGCGAAGGATTTACATATTGCAGAGAATTTGCTTGATTATTCCTTTCTTCTCCCCCCCCCCCCAATGCATCCCATACGCGTGCCTACGTGTAAAATGGTGGCATTGGGGAGTGAATAGCGTAACTTTAAATCGGCAGTAAAGAGATTAATTATAAACTTTACAAATTATCAAGATAAGTGTTAATTTTTGTATATAATTTTATATACAGCAAATCCATCGGGTCACTGGTAATTATTAAACTTGTTTTTAACTTAGTATTGTTAAATTAATTGTAAAATACCTTGAGAAGTACTAGTACATTTAGAAGGGTATCATATCAGTGTAAATGTGTGTATTTTATTTTTTATTATATATTTTGCTTGTGTTTCCTACCAGCAAATTAATGATTTTTTTAAATTATCTTTTGTTTCGACTTTTCAGTATGCTCGTGCTCTCCTCGTACAGTTATCCCACCCTCTAAGGGCGTGCCGCACAGTTTGAGAAACGCTTTTCTGACTTATTAAATCCAATAAAAATGCGCCAATTTGGCGATTTTCAGAAATGAGTCGAGATAACACCCGCATTTCCATCCTTTATTGCATCAGCTGCGTCATATCAAGCAAATTGCGCGTCGTGACAGTTATAGTGTGAGGGGCAATTATGGATTACTCTCTACCACAGAGGCTCCCAAACTTTTTTGTCTCATAGATCCCTTGCCCCGTTTTTCGATTTGGAGTACACCCCAGCTTAATTAATATTGAATTTTTGCAAATTTATCAACTTAAATGTCTTCTTGCAGCTGGTACTACAACTCCTACTTTAAAAGAATTAAATTTGTAACTGTAATGAAGTAGAGTGTTTAAAATTTAAAAAGCACTGTTAATCAATTAAATTAATTTATATTAATAAATAAATCTGTTAAATAAACTAATTAAACAACAAACAAATTACATTAATAGGAGGGAGGAACTCTGTTGTTGTGTGTTGTTGCTAATGCAGCCTGTTTAACGTAGTCAGATCGAGGCCCACGAAATTCATCATGGCATTGGGATATATTGTACGCCGGTTGTCAGCTGCAGCTTTCAGCACCATGCAGGGGACAGTACGATTTGGCTCGGTTCCCCCCCCCCCCATTTTGAGGGAAAACACCCTGGGAGTTATCAGGGGCTTCCCACTTATCTTCCCCTTTCACCAAACTCACGAGTGAGGAATGAACCCTAGCACACACTATAATATCAAATTTTCAACATTCGGTACCAATCTTGTCTGGTTTATCCTTAAATCTCCTATGTTAGTAGTATCCAGTTTTTTCTTTCTTTCTTCAATTCTTTTTTGTTTGTTTGTTTTGGAGATTGGTAACCGCGCTGAAATTCCTTCACACTAGCAATGAAAAACTTTATCACGATATTCCATAAGTCGGGACAAATAACAGGTTTGACTTTTAAAGCCAAAATTGCTCTGTTTCTAAACTTTAAGATCTTCGTCAGTTCTTTTAAGATCAGTTCTACTGTAATGTGACATTTTTCTTCAATCTGACTATATGAATTCATTGCGTACTTGGGGTATTGCTGCAGCAAAGCATTCTCATACAAACCTGGTTTCAAAATCTGAATAAGAGTGCATTTAAATGTTGAACGTAAATTAAAACGTTCTGACAGATTGTCTGTGACAAATTTAGAAAAAAAATTCGGGACCTCCTGTATATACTTTTTTAGATTAACTCAGGAAAGAATAACTCAAATGATTCTTGTTTTAATAAATTTATGCTGTCACCTTGTAAATGCAAATTAACCTCTTTAAATTTAGTAAATAAATCTGTTAAATAGGTAAAATTTGATTTTCACTTGATTAAAAATTTTCTCTTAAAATTAAAGTCACGATCTAGGTTAATGAGAGTCACTATCATAGACGCACTTACACCTCAAGAACCTCCAAGTTAATTTTTGACTGTCGTAGACCCCTTGGAGGTCATCATAGACCCATAGGGGTCTATATAGACCACTTTGAGAATCACTGTTCTACCACATCGGGAACTGTGTCACTAAACTTGCTAACTGCTGCCCAGCATATGTACCATTCGATGTGTGTAATAGAATGTCTTCAAAAATCCTTTGTACGATTATCTTTATCAAAAAACCCATGTACCATAACGTTGCATTTACATATGTGAGATGGTACATTAAATAGCTCACATGGATAGCCGAAAGGTAACCGTTGACTCTACAGCCGAATCTTGCTTCTGCTTAAATTACCACAATAGTCGTATTAGATATTAGAGACACAGTGGAGAGAGTTTGTTGCTATATTTATAGTTAGACTGTCCTGAATTCATTATTATGGTTTGGGATGGTGTCAGATTCCAGTTCCGCGACCTCTAATATGCATTAAAGATACAATGACCAGTCCTCCACTTTATTCCAACATGACAATTCACGATACGTATAGCTCTTAACTTCAAGACTTCTTTGTCCACCAGGAAGAAGCCGGCTCTCCCGGCTAATAATAATTGTACTACATCAAACATACTGGTCACTGGTTTTAATTGGTAAGACAACACCACCCTCTGCTACAGTACTTGAAAATGTGGTCATAACGTTTTGGCTCTTGAGTGTATTTATGTACTTTAAAACAACAAATTTATTCTGAAAATCATTTTTTAAAAATTAGTCTCCGAACCTAGTCGGATACCTTAATCACCGTGAGATAGTGCTTGCCGAAACATGCAAACCGATATCAGTTGCAAGATTTGCAGTTATCCGACCAGGAGTGAAAAAAAATTTCTGTTCCTTTTTACCACAAGGACTACATAATGATCCTCTAAAGGTGTGGTGTTCCTACATTGAACCTCGGAAGTATTTCTCAAAGCATTTCCACCTTCCGTGACCGTCTTTAATCGCGAGATGCAGCTACAGTGGTAACACTTTGACTTGCTTTCAGTCATCCAACTGCTCGTCCACGATTGTAGTCACTCAAATGATGTCTTGTTGACATTTTGCTCTTAATTATTGCAAGAACCAAACAGAATTTCAGAGTAGAAACTTTTATAACATGCACAGCACTGTTTTCGTCAAACATTAAACAACGTGATTTTTCATATGAATCATGAGCTCGTATGCTCTGTCTTTTATACAGATAACGAGTCCAGGTCTACCACGACCTCTGAACTTGAATTTACTTTAATTTGTCAGCTGTCTGAGACGTAGTTTTGCATGAATTAATTGTTCCTTAGCAATTGTCAAGCAGTGTAAATCAAGATGATCTAAGTGGACTGAGACAGCCTTGGCCTATTAACGGGCTGTAGTGCTTTGAAAAAGGAAGAATTAGATAAGCCATGTTAGAAATAATTTTTGTGGGACTCTTTTTTTTTTTTTTTTTTTGCAAGTTTTTGGTTTTAAAAATTGAGATGCAGATCTAGTTGTAGAAGGAACGCTATTGGATATGGAGGTGATAGTTTCAGAATAGAGGAACTTGTTTCAGTTGGCAAGACTGAAAACCTTGAAACTGTTGAGGGAGTAAGTGCTTTATTGGATGAGGATGATGCAACAGAGGTACATAGACTATTGGATGTAGAGGAAGCAGTATTTATTTAAAAAATAGGTGGCTGAGACTGTCGGATGATGTTGAAACTACAAGAAGAGATGTAGACGGTAAAAGGTGTGTCTGAGTTGATGAAGACGATGTAGAAACTGGAGGAATAGATGAAGATGTATTTGGCTTAGGGAAGTATCAAGTTGACGAAGGTTGAAGTTATTTTAGGGGTGGGCATTTTGTTTTCGTAAGATTTTCACATCTGTTTGCGTTGAATTGTTTATAATAGAGGATTTGAGAGCCTAAGCGTAGGTTTGGGATAACAGTGGGGCGATTAATTTTGGCCTTTACATATAATATACTTTTATTTATTTTCATTTCTTGCATTCAGTTTCTTCCATTTAGTCTAGATGTGGTATCTATATAAGCCAGTAACAGCCTCCGGCTTAATGTAATCATTGTTACGTGCTTACGCATCAAAATGTACCAAGTTCTATCCTCCTCATTGGTGACCTTGACTCTGAACTAAGAGAACACGGAGCTCAAAATAAGAGTACAGAGGAAAAACAGATTATCGGAAATTTATAAATACCAGAAGAATTTTTTTTAAAAAAATGGCGTATGTGCTAATGCGTACAGGATAGAATTAAAAACTTTTGACTTATTCTGGCCAAGAGAATACAATTGTTTACATGTATTATGTTTTCTTTTACGATATTTTCACATGCGGCTGTTAAGTAATTCTCTTTTGCGTGTCCATTTATCGGGGATTTATTTATTTCATCCATTCTTTGTAAAGGGCAATTTTTAAAAAATTATGCATTCTTGTATATTTATATATCAGTATATACGATTTAAACGTCAATTAGTCCAATTATTTAAAAATATGTAAATGTAAATTACTTACGTAGATTATATTTATATAATGTATGTGTTTATACGGTACTTACGCACTACACTATCAAAACAATGCAAACATTCAAGATAACTTGCCAAGTTGGCAACTCTGCTTTCCAATGTGTCTTACGGGCTGAAATGGCAACCATGTGCTTTTTTTCATATAATGTTACCAATACAGTTACGATAATACGTAAGTACTATTTATATAACTTATATATAACGCGCCTTATACGATTGTAAGGCTAGGAAACTTTTGCCCTGAGAACCATTTACTTTTCTTAAAATTTCTAAGCACAGTTTATACTTTTTCACAATTGATTTTTCCCCTCGTAATCTCTTAGTTGTTGTCACCAATATAAACAAAAATATTGGCAAATTTCTCATCAATTATCTTCATTCAAATTTCTAATTTTAATTTTCTTGGTATTCCTTTAGCTCGAGTTCCCTCGGGTTTTTTAAATGTCAATATCTTAATGGGGTTATCTTCCACATGTCTCCAAATATAGCCAAGTTGTCTTAATCTATTACTAAGGATGACATGTTGTTTGTATTTGCCAATGAGCCAGTTCAAAATTATATCTGGTTCACCACCGTCCTCCTTCCTGCACTGGCCAAAGATGGCTCTGAGAATTTTTCTCTCAAATATGTCCAGTGAGCGCGTTATATCTTTTTTTTTAAATCTATCTTTCACTTCCATAAAGCAGTACAGGTAATATCAGTATTTTGTAAGTTCTTAATTTAGTTTGAGGGCTGATTGAATTAGATATTTTCTTTTCTCAGGCCAGATAAGCATTTATTAGCCATTTTGATGCTGTTATCAAATTCTACTCTTAGCTTATTTTTATCATTAATTATTGTGCCCAAATATTTGAATTCATCAACTTTTTCGAAGATGTAATCATTGATACTCAAAAATCTAGAATAATTTATCTTGTAGAATAAGATTTCCCTAAATTTTCGTTTTATCCTTATTGACAGTGAAGACAATATATATATATATATTTGATATTTTTATTTATTTATCCAACGCCCGTGCTTGGCTTCATAACCATTTGACGCCGAGACTCCCAGTACCGACTGACGACGTTGTCAGTCAGGCCCATACTTGTAGTAGAAGATTGAAGAGCTGAAAAAGGCCTCTTTGACTGTCCCCTCTCTGATCTTCCAATAATACCTATATCATCTGCTTAGGCCAATAATTGCAGTGACATTTTCCACAAGTCACCTCTTCCATCCAATCTGCTGTTTCTTGATTCGCTTTCTAACGCTATGTTGAATAGCAGGAAGCCAGAGAATCTCTTCGACGTAGGCATCTTTCTGCTATGAAAAGCTCAGATAAATGATTTGGGCTTTTGATCCTACATTTCGCACTACTAAGTCTGGTTTTGGTTAAATTATTAGCTTACTGGGGATCCAAACGCTGTCATTGCATCAAACAGCTTATCCTTTTTAATGCTATCATAAGCAGCTTTAAAATGTATAAATAAAATGCTCTTTTTCTTGAATCAAAAAAATATATCTCATGCTTCATTTTTTTTTATCTTCGATCCCTACATATAAGAACGATCTTTTCTTTTTTGAATTATTTTCTCTTTTACTCCTCTTTTCTCGTTCACTCACTAGAGTTGAGTGGAAGTGAACTGCATGACAATAATATTTAAATAAAGAAACTAAAATTTCACTGCAAAGAGTGTGCATGAAATTTTACTTTAAAAAAACTCGCGCCTATACAATTTCAATTCAAAACTAAACCCCGATCCGAGTATGATTGCCAACTGGAGCCTAGTAAGTCCTAATACGCGTAACACAGCCTAACCTGGCACTTAATTTAGATTCACTCTTCAGCAAAGCGCGCCTAAAGAGGTTATCACTTCAAAAAACTGGGGTAGAAATAAAATATTGAAAATACAAAATAAATTTTGAGGTCGAAAAAATAATAAATGTTTTTAAAGAAGTATTGTTTAATCTGGATTATGAAAAAAAACTATTAACAATCGTGAAATCAATTCGTCAAATCCTTTTCCAGAAAACCTTCCTGTCAAACCAAACAATTCCTTTTAATGAGGAACATTTAAAAAATCCTTTTATCGAATAGCAAATAGTGGCAAAGGTTTGCCACGCGTGAATCGCACCTTGATATCAAAGAACAAAAAAAATCTAACGTGGTTTATATGAAATAAATTAAAAGTAAAAAACCTTTTAAAACAAGCTTTTATTTAAATTCGCTAAAAGAATAAAATAAACTTTTTCTGTAAAACTTTTTTTTACTATCAACTGATAACGTCATTACACAAATTATATGATATAAAAGCTCATCGGAGATTAAAGTACTCTTGTTTACTTAGTTTGAAATTTTTACAAATTAAAATCAATCAGATCAATTTACTGTTTATCTGCCAGATGTAAATCACGCGACAACTTTTATATCATATAATTGTGTAATGAGGTTATAAGTTGATAGTAAAAAAGTTTTACAGAAAAAGTTTATTTTATTCTTTTAGCGCATTTAATAAAAGCTTGTTTTTAAAAGTTTTTTTACTTTTAATTTATTTTTCACTTTTTAGTTATCTGGACATGTTCTCAGTCTGTTCATCTCATTCAATGCGTCATTGTTGCTAGGTGTTTTCCGGTTATTTTCGAACAGTGTAGCTAAATGAATTCTCGCCAAAAGGTACTAGACGAAAAACACAATTTTTCTTAAATCCGTAATTTTAAGCAATTTTTTCAATCTTCGTACACAATCTTGGTAATATTGTCGTACACACGAAAAAAGTTTTAAGAGATTTTCCTCATAATTAA
>BMAO01022751.1:0-164680 GCA_019973975.1 Trichonephila clavata
ATTCAAGGGAAATTCCTGAATGCATCGTAAAATCGCGCCTATAAATGGAATATTTGTTCCTCTCAAATGTTTTTAGCGCGTTTTTCACGTAGTGTAAAAAAAGCGCTATTAGGACGCAAATTTCGTCTTCATCTCTCGTTCCATATTTTGTCGTACCTTTTTCTCAGCCAATAAGCAACCAATTGACCTCGGCTTTCGCATTGGGTCGCATTTGTGCCCTAGATGAGCCGAATCATATTTAAATTAATAATTTTTTAAAAATATAGTACTACTTTATGTTAGTAAAAGTTCATTAGTTGCATTATTGTAAAATACAACATGTGAAAAACGCGCTAAAATTACTTGGCCATGCCAATGATTGATATCTTGTTTTTTTTTTAAAATCCTGAAACACTTTTTTTTTTCTGAATTCAAGCTGTTTCCTCTTGTTCTAGATTTGGCAAGGAAAAATAATAGGGAAAGGTTAGCCTGGATTATTGAAGAGCATAGACTATTTTAATTAATTAAAATATTTATTTTTATATCTTATTGAGGAGCACTGAAGCAATGGAATCTAATAATATCTGTTTTTAATTTTCCTGGTGATAATTAGTGCTCTAAAGGGATATCACGTGTTGATGCTTTTAGCAAGCTCCGATACAGACTTTTAAACATTGCCAAACACGATTCTTCTGGCATAAAAAGTTCGACAATATTAATCTAAAAGGAAAAATTATTGCAATTTTTAATTTTTAGCAGCTTTCAGAATACACAAGTAATACATTTCGTTTATCGTCAGTAATTAAATTCACTAACCAAAAACCTGGAATAAACAATTTGAATAATTAATAAATTAAAAGTAAAAAAAACTTTTTTAAAAACAAGCTTTTATATTTAAACGCACTAAAAAGAATAAAATAGATTTTTCTTTACAATTTTTTTACTATTAACTTATAACGTCATTACACAATTTACATGATACAAAAGCTTGTCGCAAGATTAAAGCACTCTTATTTAAGAAAAAAAATTTTTTTCTTTTTTAGTGCGTTTAAATAAAAGCTTGTTTTTAAAAAGCTTTTTTTACTTTTAATTTATTTTTTACTTTTTAGTTATCACTGGACAGGTGTCTTAGTCTGTTCATCTCATTCAACGCATCATTGTTGCTAGGTGTTAGCTGGTTATTTTGAAATATCTAGAATATTATATCCAAAATTTCGGACATGAATTCGGAAAAATCATTTATGAATTTGAAAGAAGGGAAAATTTCACAGTGAATTCATTTTATGTCATATGCAATAGGACAATAACAGAACTATTCCGAAGAGCTGAGATATATGAAACTGTTTTAGAACACACCTAGCTGTATTTTTGAAGAGAGATTATTACCTAAAATTAAGAAGAAAGCTCTTATACAAAGACTAATGGATATTTATGAAGATGGTATTGAATCTTTTAATTTTCGGGAAGTATTGGATCAGTTTTTACGATTTTTGAAAGAAAAAAAAGATACATTGAAAACCTCCACTAGAAATGTATCGAGTTGCTAAAGAAATGGTATCAGGGGCGGCTCTAGGGCCGGACAAACCGGACCCATGTCCGGAGCGGCAAATTTTAAGGGCGGCATTTGGATCGAATTTGGAAAATATTTTTTAGTGTTACAAAAAGTTTGTTATATTTTTCTGAAATATGGGTGTGAATTTTATATTTCATTTATCGTGCCTTATTTCTTTATTTTGTACTATGAATGTTTAATGTCAGTTGTCTTTTGTTTTGAAACTTTAAATGTTCGAGGCGGGAGTATATGTTAAATCATGAAATTTGATATGCTTACACATCTTTCACTGGTAACTTTCTCAACATCCAGGAGTGAGGTCACAATAGACATTCCTTTCATCCATACGATGTCCAGTGTCAGCTATCGAAAAGGGGACAGGGGTAGTAAAAGTTTTTAATGGATAGAGAGCCACAAGAGATGTTTTTAGTCTTGAATGTAGTTACTATTAGTTAAAATATATACTTGTGATCTCCCCACCATCAGTAGACTCTTTTTCGAAGAAATTAGCCCGCTGGAATGGGCCATTTCTTCTCTTACATTTTACTCGTTTGAAATAATAATAGGTAATTATGTACTTAATTTCGAATTATTTTGTATTTTTAAGGCTTAATATATATATATATATTATATATATATATATATATATATATATATATATATATATATATATATATATATATATATATATATAGGATGCATTTTTGTTCGTCAGAATTATTCAGGTTCTATAGTTGTGTACCGATGTGAACACACAATTTATCTTTTTTAATTATAATTTCTGGCTTTGGAGAGGGCCGGCATTTTCCACTTTGTCCAGGGCGGCAAAACTGCTAGAGCCGGCCCTGATGGTATCGATTTTCCCTAATGTGAAGACATACTTTTGAAAATATATTTAACAATACCGATACCAAATGTATCAGGTGAGTGATCTTTTTCAGTTTTAAGGCGCGTTAAAATTATTTAAGAATGCTATGGGAGAGGGGACAAGATGAACAACCTTGACATATTACGTATAAAACAAGATTTTATGGACAAAATAGACACGGGAAAAAATCGATGAATTTGCCAAAAAGAAATCAAGACATAACGTTTTACAGCAAAATTGCACAAGCTCTTTAATAAAGTTTTTAATTTTTTTTAAAGTTAAGGTTTATCTTGAGCAATTGAGTTTCAATATAGCTATACATTTTATTACGAGATTTTAAGTTTAACGAAACTTTTCACTGTTTTAGTTTTTTACTCTTGAATTCATGGGCCTCAAACCTTTTATCGCCAGGGGCCTCCAACTAATTTAATCCATCTCTGTCTTTGTGTTGGAATCAGATCTCGAACGCCACTTATATAAATGTGTAATTTTCAATGTTATTTAAAAAAATTATTTCAGGATATTACTGGAATCTGTCATTAAATGTAATTTTCTAATATATAAAAGAAAGTTTTTTTTAAAAAAATTGAAAATGAAATGAATTCAAGGCATCAGATAATTCAGTATTATAAAAAGGTTTTTTCGATTGGAAAACACCCTAAATTGTATTAAAATGATTTCATCCTATATATGAATTTCACAAGCTCCCCACTTATTTCATTTCATACTTACTGTTTCCATAAAATTCATCAGGTTTAGAAAGTTTTATTGCAATTTTTATATTCATTTGCTTGCATTAGAATTTATATTTGGGTTAAGGTCAGGCTTATAAAAATGGGCTTTCCAAATGAGCTATGGTTTCGAATCTTGATTTCATTCACGATCCTTTGTTTTGAATATTGTAGTATGCTTCATATTAAACGAAATTGATCCTTGCAATCCTTAGACGGCGTAATATGGATGGGAGAAACGAGATACGGTGTCACATATTTGTCACTAGCATTTCAGAAATTCGAGGTACTGCGTCGCCTATCCAAATTAAAATTTTCAGTTGTTTGTGATTACAAACCATTCATTTATAGTACTAATATTACCTTTAATGAATATGTTAAGTGTATTGAAATCAGTAATTCAAGGAAGAAAATTTTGAGAAAATCCCTTAAATAGTATAAATACTTTACTGTAATAAACTAAGATTTTCTGACTTACAAATTAATGCAGCATATAATACGAAAGTCATTTATGAAAATCATTTTCATTTACATTATTAGGAATAAATGTATACATTCCATATTATATTGTCAACCACGTTGAAATATTTAGTGAAAACATGCACAGATTATCCAGAATATAAACGTTTTTGAGGAATGTTAACATTTTGACTTGAAAATAATAAATTAACTTCAATTTTTTTAATTAATGGTCGTTGCAGTAAACGTCCTCCTATTGATGCGAGCTGCTAATTTATTTTTCTCTACTTTTCACAATACATCAAATTTAATGAGTTAATTCCATTTATTTAATACTTAAATCCATCAAAATATATTTAATATTTTTTAAAGAGATGTCAGTGGTACTCAATGGCGTAAAGTACACCCCCGCATCTCAGGGAGGCCCAGGATTCAAGGGGCCCATAGCCTGAATGATGTCAAATAAGTAATCCTTTGTAAGATCCGGCTTGGGTCTTAAAACCAGACTTTATAGGGGCCCCTAATATTTTCCGTTAGACATTTGGTGGTACTTAAAAAACTTTTGAAATGACTGCCCCCTTGTAAGCCCATTATAATCAAATTGATATTATCTGAGACTGCCGGCTCTAGCAATTTTGCCGTCCCTGACAAAAATGAAAAATGCCGCCCCTCTCGCCAAAGTAAAAAAAAAACTATTATTAAAAGATAAAAATTGGTCATAAATACACACCTATAAAACTTGAGTATTCCTTGCGAAGAAAAAGAGAGCTAACAGTTCATATATATGTATATATATATATTAAAAACTAAAACATAAGAAATTACCACTGTTTTTTTTTTCTGACTTTTAATTCTGAAAACTTTCTGATCAATTTCTTCAGCTATTTCATGTTCGATAGCCAATGTAGCTAAGCCATTTAATCTATCTTTAAAATTTGTGAACTGTAAGAAATTTTTTATTAATTTTAATTTTGAGAAACTAATATCTACACTTGCCAAACTTATTAGCAAAGAAAGTAAAATAAATGCAATAGCAAGATTTGGAGCAAATTCTAAAACAGAAATAAATTTTAAAACTTCAACTAGGCTTTTTTTTTTAAACTGACATTTTCTCATCTGCTCAATCAAGCGCGTTTACATCCAATGATTCTCCGTCGGTCAACATCAGGCCTGCCCCCACATATCTAGTAAATTTAGCCCTAATTTTTTTTTTTAAGTTTCTCAACTATTAAATTTGAAAGTTCTCTTCCAGTTAATCTTTCAACTGGAAAGAAACCAAAAAAAAAAAAGAGGAAAAAATAGGTATTTTTAAAATTTGGTCCAAATGCCGCCCCGGATATGAGTCCGGTTTGTCCGACCCTAGAGCCGCCCTTGTCTGAGAAGTCCTAAGTTTTTGTATGTATTCTAAGGGGAAAAAAATTTCTAGTGCTCTTCTCTTTTAAAAATTCGCATTTATATTTATATACGAAATGTTCACTTAAACTTTTTGCTAGATATAATTTAACAAAAATATTTTTATAAATTTTGTATAACATATTTTTTACGGTTCAGTTTTATTAACTTAAATGTTTGAATTTTACTGTTGCATTGACAAAGTATTTTATACGTGCTTCAGCATTCGATTTTTAAGAAATTTAAAAGAATTTTGTATACGAATTTGTATCTTTAATTTCTAAATAAAATATAAACTTTGTACTTTTAAAATCTTTTAATTACATGTTTCGAAAATAAGATATAAATGTTTGTCATGCATAACATTGTTTGCAGCTTCTTGATCTTACAAATTTCTGAGTGCATGTGAATACTTGGTACATATGATGTTAATTGTATTGCGATTTACGATTACTTGTTACAAAATGAAGCTCTTATAGCCTACCTAGCGAATTTTTGAAATTACATATGAAGTTTTATTTTTCACTTTTTTCAGCAAAGTACAAACTTTAAAGCAACAAAAAAAATTTTTGTTATGGAATTATTCAATTTTTTTCTATAGCAAAAAGTATGACCACAAAAAGAATAAAAACTTATTGGCTTTCTTCCTTTCTCATTAGATAACTTTTGAAGGATGTGTACAGTACAGTCCTACATTCTTTTATAAAATTGAAAACGGAAGAATGCTTATGTATTCTGAAAAAAACCTAAAATTTTAAATTTATCTTCTATTCAAGTATTTCTTAAAATTAAAGACAAATTTAAACATTGAGAGAAAATCCTTCCTTTCCTTTGTGTATATGGTGTTGCGAATTTTACTTATTGAAAATTTATGTTATTTTTCAATTTTTTTCGTTTTTTGAAGTGTTACTTGAAAATAAGCTTCAGGTTCCATAAAAAATGCATCTTTAACTTACACAGGAAACTATTTCTTCTTGATAATTTTTTTAATAACAGTATTATTCATAATAAGCTATTTTCCTGTTTGAGTATTTCGCCACCACTCGTATCTGTAGTAAATAGATTTATGTAATTTTGTCCCACTCCTCTGTTCTTTTGCAGGATTTTTTTTTAAATAATTGTAATAATATTGTATCATTTTCATGCTTATTTTTTTGATTTTCGAACCTGGTTTCTCTCTCTCACTAAAGTTTACTCAGGAAAACTCATACACATACATGTAAGTAGTATGTAGCTTTACTTTCCTCTGTTCTGCGTGAGTGAATTTTAACATCACCCTGTTCAGTTACACGAGGGATTTTAGCGACGAACCTCGTAATTTTGAACCATGGTCAAGTGACGAAGACGACGCCTGAGCTGGCATCCCTTCTCCTAACTACCACACCACACCAACGGGAGGACATTTGAGCGGTCGACAGATTTGACAACCATCGCTCCCCTACATGGCGGGTCTTCAGTGGTACTGGGCTCGAACTCATGACATGCCAGCCACGAGTCTGTTACCTTGACCACTAGGTTAACAGTGCCACTTCCTATGTTCTGCAGAGCATAATAAAGGGCTGATTTTAAGTAGCTTTGTATATTTAAAATACTAATATATTTTTACTTGATAAAGCCCAATCAAAATAGGACCCTCCATGTTTCCATTGTTTTTTTGTTGCACTAGGGCCTTTGGTTACCTAGTTACGCCCCTTATATAACTCTAGATTAAATAAAAAAAAATTAATAGTGTATTTCCAATCCGAACAGTCTGGAGAGTAAAATGTCAACTCAGGTGTCATCCTTCTCAATTCACCGTGATTTAAAATTGCGAAGTTCGTTGTTGTTCGAAGTTGCCCTCACATTGTATCGCCCAACGAAATTCAATCAGAAATTAACGAAAAATCTATTTGTTCACTTTTATTATAGTAGAAGTTTCTGTTCACATCTATATATTTTTATTTCAGAGAGCGCAATTACTGTTGGATATTGATTAGGTTTGCTTTCAAACGTTTCTAGCATTCTGTATTAATTTTTAAAAATACGTTTCAAAAATAGATTTTTACAATGTATAAAGGTACTATCCCTCCTTACGTGTTTTTAAAAATTATATATTTTTTGGAAAAAAATTAAATTTTTTAAAAACAATGCAGTTAAATCAATGATTTTCAAACATTCATTTTTTAAGTTAGCAACCTAAAAAGGAATCAGCAAAAAAGTAAACGAAAAATATTCATATTTCTTAGAAAATTTAAAATATGTATATGTGTTCTACTTCTATGGTCATTTTGCTTTGACCTTTTTTATCTCGCTATAATCTTAAATAAAGTTTTCACACACCGTCGAATAGTTTTAAAAATAGACTTCTAAAATAGAAGCATGACTTCGATATTTTTCTCTCTTACAATTATATTTTCATTAAATTTCTCACAAACAAATTCTGTTGAAAAACTTAATAAAAGTGTAATAATGATAATGTTTGATGTGCAGCATAGTGAGATACATAATAGCAATTATTTTCCAGTATTTATTAAAATGTCTATTTTTATGTTATTAACTACTTTACAAAAACTCACAAAAAATTATTAATCCAGTTACATTTAAAATATTTTACGCTCTAATCAAGATAAAGCCTTAAAAATATCCAGCCAAAATAATAAATCAGGAAAAAAGAAAAAATGTTCCCAGGTTTTCATAATAAGCAGATTGTCCTGTTCCTTTTCAAAGTGTTGTAAAATAGCCCCCCCCCCCGTGAATCATGAGATGAGTCAATTACAAAGGAAAGTATTGCATTCACCATCTAAGATAGGAGATAAAAGCCCTGACAGGCTAGGTGCTCCTATAGAAAATTTCCTGTAAAGGAAAGTATTTAGGGGTGGAGACAAACTAACACTCCTTTCCTTTGCTTCCTCTAGGAGGGTCCATTTATTAATCATACTGTAGCACCACACTTTCCTCTCTTTCATAGCAATTCTCCAAATAAGATATCAGAAAAATTAATTTGAATAGAGGCATGATAGAAAAATCAAAAGTATGAAAAAACATTCACTTTGAAATAATGGGGAATAGTGAAAGAAAAAAAAAGAACAAATTAAATTTACATTCAACCATTATTTTAATTAAATTCTTATTGTTTTTAAAATAAAGGACTGAGAATTATTGGAGTAATTCAATATCATTCATTTTCAGTTTTCATGTCTTTAATTTAATGTTACTGAGTTACACACAGCAAAGATTTTGCCACTTTCTTCTAGTAAACTAAGGTAGTGATTTTTCCCTTTTGTGAGCATAATTTGTCCAGGCATAGAATGCTCAATAATACATTAAATTTGAAATAGTATATGGCTGTGGAAATTATCTAAAATCTGAACTTTTAAATAACTTCAGCAATAAGTTTTAAAATTTTAATTAATCAGGAATTGTACACAATTTATTAAAATGCTTTTAAAATTTCAGAAAAATAATCCCTGTGTTAGAGTTGGAAAGATAGTAGTGTTTTGAAAAAGAAATTTAAAAACTGAATTTTCATATCTGCTTGAATAAAATAAAAGAAACTGAATACAAAGAAGTATAACATTTCAGTCAACACTGAAATTCTAAAAATCACAGCTTCCTGTTGTGAATGTGTGGAATTTAGGAGAATGAAATGTTATCTGATTAAATCCTCCACATAAAAAGTATACAAAGATAGCATGTCAAGTTATTGAGATTTTATACATATATTGAGTGAAATTGTATACATATGAAACAATTTGTTAAAAAATTATTCAACACACACACAACAGTAAATTATAACATCAAATACTTCCTCACTAAATTATATATATATTGACATAAAAAATAGTTAAGAGGAATAGTGAGCAAATATTATTCCTTCCTATCAAAAATGCCATTTCAAAATGAATAGCTGCTTCAATATATTAAGATGGCAAAGATTTTGAAGTTCAAAATGTAATATATATATATAGATTTTTTTTACAAATAAATTATTTTATTATAGTTATACTGTGGTGAGGTAGTATGTTGGTCAAGAAATATTTATACCAAAATAAACAATTTTTGTTTTATTTTTTAATAATGATATGTTTTTACTACTTATATAAAAAACAAATTAAAATTCAGTATATTCATTTTTTAAAAAAAATAATAAATCTGCAACCCTTCTAAATTATTTTTAAGTACCTTCATATTTCTCAAAAGCATGAATATTTTTCAGAGCATCTTTTTCTATTATGATATGATCTTATTTAAGTCAGGGCAGTTTTGTTACAAAAGCTGCTGAATTGTTCATGGTGCTAAATACTGGCTAAGTTGCAGCCTTAGTGCCAGGAAGAAAAAATGGGGAACTCTGACACTTTTAAACATTTGAACAATTATAACTTCAGGTTCTTATTAAAATATGCAGTTATATTTTCATCTACCTCTGAAATTGGCACATCTTATTGGACTAAGTGAAGGCATTTCTGGACAGTGTAGCATTGATAATTAAAAAAATATATGCTATAAATTTAGGACTAAAACCGAGTAGTGAAAAATTGAAGCAAGCACTGAACATTTGGAACAGTAACGGGAAATTTGGGATAATGTACAATCAAGTTCAAAGGAAATTATTAAAGGAATTAAACATGAGAAAGAAAAAATGTATTAATCTTTCTTTTTAACAACCCCCAAATTAAAAAAAAAAAAAGGAGGAAGAAAAACTTATACATTTTTCTTCATTGAAGTAAAATTTTGAGGAAAAATCAATCTCATTTTTTAAAACAAATATTTAATTTGTATATCTCAATACATCAATTTCAAATTTTTATTTCAAGAAATTATAATTCAATGAAAGAAAACAGCCACTGTCATGTTATAATATATTCCTATTATTAGAAATCTTATTTTTTTAAAAAAAGAATTCTGTATGAAATTTTTTTTTTTTCAAAACCTATAACAAAACCTCGTTTTCACTGGAATATGTGTCCCAAGCAAAATATACATTAAGGTATTTTGAAAATTTAGCATTATTTTCCTGCCATTAATAATTAATTTTGAAGCACTGAAAACTTATTTTAAAATTATCTCTACTCAATATAGCTAAAAAAAAAAAATAATAATACTGTTTCATGAAATTTACTTTAAAATTTTTTTTTAAAAAAAGTACATCAATACTACTGATGATTGAAATGATTATAATACTATACTTTTTAATAACTTTTTAAAAATGTTTTCAGTTTTATACTACAGAATTTTAAGTTTAATCACGTTTTAAGCATAGCTGAAATATGAATCTTATTGTGAACAATGTTTATAATGAATTTTGAGCAAAGTAAGAACAGAACTGAAAAATAAATTATCCAATTTATATATTAGCTAAATCACAATATAAACATAATTTTGGACTGTTTTTTAACTGAAAAATTATATGGAATTCAAGTCAATTTTTGTTTAGCATAAGCTGAAAATAATTTTAATTCTAAACAGTATTTAAAAGGCAATGCATGTAATATTCCTATCATTTTATAACAGTCAATATGATAAAGATAAATATAAAACACAATTTTCTTCTTTTATCATTAATACTTATATATAATTATTATATTATATATATATATCAATATTTTTCTCTAGTTATGTTTCTTAGAATCTGTTTTCTATCATTTAGCTTTGTGGGTAGTATAACTTTGTCTTATTATTTTTTTTCATTTTATTATACTATATATAATATAAGAATTGCTCTAAATGAAAATATGATTTAATTTCAGCTGCAAAAGTTAAAAGGATTTTGTAACAATAATCCTCAAGTGTCTGTTTAGAAAAAATTTGCTAAACCTGATTCAAATGTTATATGGATTAATAAAAATTCACTAAAAATTGCAAATAATCAAAAATATATCAATAAACTAAAATATTTTACTCTTCTATTTTAAGTTTACAATATAGTTACAGTTCTACATTTGTTTTTCCAGAGAGAGTTTCATTTAATATTTTTAAAAATTTAATCTTAATTTTTATTTTATAAACATACCATATTTCTAATGAACTTGTATACAACAAATAAACAATGAAAACATATTTATATCTTAAAATTCAAACAAAAATTGAAAAAACATTGAAATTGTTCAGTAGTAAAGTTATAAACAATAAACGCACAATATTTATAACAGGTTATTAGATTCACACATACTGAAACACACACTCAACACAGCATATTTAAAAAATACAATACATTGCACTTTTTTATTGTAATTATTTTGAAAGTAGCCAATAATTCATAACGAGCCAAATATAAAAACCCCAAAACAGAGTAATTTGAATTCCAACTCTGTAAAAAATAGGAATAGGTGCTGCCAACGAAATCGCGCATTACTTGTCCGGCCTTGTTTGTTCCTTTTATCTATCAGACTTTGATTTTAGTAGGTTCAATTAAGCCAACGATGAACTTGGCGATTTTCAAAAAGAGGCCAAAAATATCAAAGTAACCCATCCTTGTTTGTAGATTATAGGAATAGGTGCTGCCAACGAAATTGCGCATTACACGTCCGGCCTTGTTTGTTCCTTTTATCTGTCACTATCGATGTACAGTGGCTTCACTGTACTGAACTGAACGAAACACATACAGTTTTCGCAATATATTTAACTGTAACTGTTGGTTTGAAAAAAATAAAAACAAACATATTTGACGTTTCTGAAAATGGATGAATCAATGTTGCAAAATTTAGAATCTTGTTCTGAAAATGAATTTGTTTCAGCTGTACAAGAGTTTAATAAAGAAGTGAGTTTCTTTATCATTCTATTCATACATGGAATTTGTTTAAATTTAACATGGAATTTAGTTACTTATTTAAGCATATTTTAAATAGCAAAGATATAGTGCAGAAGTGATATGTATGCTACAAACAGGAGTAGAAGAAATATGATGTTTTATGTTTAAAGTCTATAAATGTTTAAAAATTCGACATAATTATTTATTATGAAAAAATTGCTTAAATTTTTATCCCTACGACATTGTTTTTAAATCGTGTTACCGGTATATTGAAGTCAAGCTCTCTGAAATTAAAATTTTATTGTTAATCCATATTTCATAAGTATTTTACGTGTTACTAAAAATGCAATTTTGTAGCATGATTGAAAACAATGATGAGTACCATCGAATTTTAGCTTGATGTAAGAGATTTTAGAATCTTGCATAATGTCAACTCTACCTTCCCTGATAATGGTATCTGCTAGACGCCATGTTTAACCACTGTTTCCAGTAAGCGTTTAAACAGATTTCAAGGAAAAAGCAACTGTAGCCCCATCTTTACCCACTAGGCGACATCGATCGATTCCTAGGGATGGGGCTCTAGAGGAACCCAAACCACATATTCTGTTTTTTCTAGAATCTTGAAGAACAATTCCTACCCGTCAAATTTTTAAAACTATTTTACTTGTTCATTTTTTGAAGGAATAAGTTATAATTTTAAAAAGCCAAAGAACACGCTTTTATACTGAATCGAACTAAAAAGTAAAAAAAAAATTCTTAATATAAGAATAAAATGATGAACGAGAAAATTAATGTCATTGGGGTAAAAGCGTAGGGTGTTCTATAAATATATCAATTGTTATAGTTTCTTTCAATTCCAAAATTGCACCCCACGCTTTTACCCCAATGACATTAATTTTCTCGTTCATCATTTTATTCTTATATTAAGAATTATTTATTTTTTTAACTTTTTAGTTCGATTCAGTATAAAAGCGTGTTCTTTGGTTTTTTAAAATTATAATTTATTTTTCATTTTTTAGTTCGATCTGCAATAAACGCGTGTTTTTTAGTTTTTTAAACTGTCATTTATTCATTGTTGAATTCATACTTGAGTTTGATATTTGGAGCCAGAATTACATGGCTTCTGGATTAAGTCTTGTTCTTCAATGGATTTTAATTAAAGGGTCTGAAGTGTATTTATTCTCTCTGTTTACGGAGCCTCGGATGAGTCCCGTACATTACATTAGATTCCGTCTCAAAAGAACAGGTCAAACAAATAAAATGTGCGGTAAGAAGAAAAAGGTTCGAATTAAAAAAATTTAATGTACCATGTTTTTATAATGGACTAAAAAGTATAAAATGCCTCCTTTTCGTTTTTTTTCCCCTTCTTTCACATTTTCATGCATTGTCATCCACTTCTGAGCTATGGTCCAAATTTCAAGTCTCTTGCTCATCGGAAAGTCACACAGTTTCAAATCAATTAGAAAATTCCACCTGGACAGACATTAAAGAAAGCGAGTTAGTAAAAACATGGTAATATTAAGTGTCAATCGTTTTTTTCACCTTTTAAACATATTCCTATAAACGTATTCCTTCATCACTCCTAAACGTAATGCTTTATAAAAATAAAAAATATTTAGCAGTTAGAACATAAATTATTTTTTTCACATCACGAGCCTTTTTTTTAAATTTTCATTTTCAGAAAAATGTTTATATTATAGGAAGAAATTCATAACAGTCACCCACCCTCCACTTTCTCACATACAGAACACTTTTTTGTTTGTTTTATTTTTATAAACCACGAGTGTATTAATTAAAAACACTCGCTGTAGGGTTACACCTTTTTCTTTTAGTCGCTAAATCTGGAATTTGTCGCCAAATCTGAAAATGGTATATCGAATTAGTCCGCAAATCTGAAAATTGCATGTGCAATAAGTTGCCAAATCTGGAAGAGGTATATGGAATTGTCGCAAATCTGATTATCGTGATTCCTGATGAGGACAATGGAACAAAATTAAGAAATTATTGTATTGTCATCAGTCCTTGACAAGTGTGCAAAATTTCAAATTAATTTGACTTTTTTAAGTGGGTGAAAATAGAGTTCCAAGATTCCGTTACATGCAAGTGAAACTTATAAAAGCGTGTTAAAAAAGACAGTTGCTTGAATGTTTAGAATGAACAGTTACTGAATTATGAGACCTAAATATTTTGAGAACTTAATACACTTGAAAAATTATGTTTTATATTAAGTCTATTCTAAACAGACCAGCGGTTTGTATTGGTAATAGCAGACAGGAAAAATATGGCATTAATGCTATTAATTTTACTTTTGTATGTTATATTAAAAAAGAAATTATTGAAGTAAAAACCCATTTTAATTTATATTTTAAACACACATCAGATTTTGTTTATTTATATATTTTGTAAAAAAAGTGTAGTTTCTTGTATATTTATACTTTTTTTGTATTGTCAGTTAAACATAAAGTAGGATTGTAAGTTAACTTTTCAATAGGAATTAATGTTACAGTGAAAGAGCAAACATTTCATGTTTTGATAAGAATAACAAATAGGATCTATTTAAATTTAAAATTTATCTAAATTAAGAAAAAGAGTTTTTCTTTGCTATATTACAAAAATGTTCCAGAGATTCTCTGTCATTATATATATATCATAATGTAGTGGAGGCTGATTTCTTGTTGATATTTCATATGTAGATTTGTCGATTTCTGGATACAAATTACTACATCTCCTTTGGTTTTAATCTTTTATTCGTGTTCACAGATATATGATATTCAAGCTCATTTAGAATAATTAACGAGTATGCACAAAAACACATCAGTGAAAGCAGGTGGTGATGATGGCATGTTGTTGGTGAGCAGACGAAGAACAAAGAGCAAGAGCACCCAGCTCTGTGAGTTTTTATATTGGTGGTGGAAGGTTGTGCGACTCCTTTCTAACAGGAGTCGTGATTGGTTGCAAATGCGCATGAGCTCTTAGATTACGATTAAAATTATCCTATTATTCTCATACCAAAGAATTAGAAAATAATTTAAAGTAGGCTAGAAGGAGTCAACAAAATATATATATCAAAAAGCCTTTACTTTTAGAAGCAATTCTTCATTTGAATATTTTAATTTGAATTTAAAAGCTTTATCAAAATTATTCCAAATAAATTTCAACATGCTCTTAAATAATTACTTGAAAATAAAACAGAATTTGAACTTTATTTCTTATACTTTATATAGTTAGGCATTTGTGTTATACTTTCGTTTTAAATTAATTGTATTTTTTCTTCACTTGAAGAATATGATTTATTTTTTAAACATAATATAAGCAATATTCTGTTCAGTCTTCGAAAAAATTTGTAAATTTCTCAATGTTGCTCTTACTTTTATTTGTTTTTAACTTTCCAAAAATACTTTATATAATAAGAGCCAAAATGTACCATTGAGTATTTTTGTAGAAAATGCCATGAAAATCAATCAGGATTATGATCAAATTAAAATTAGTAACTGTGTCAAATCATCATATAAATACATTTTCTGTAGCAATATATTCAAAATAATTAGTTTTGCATTATAAGAACTAAGAACATGGTGATAAGCAAAAATATTCCTTGAGCGAATATGAAATGAATATAAATAATAGTTGCCATTTTGTAGGGAGAAAAGGTAGTTGACCTTTAGAACAGGGCAGACAGGAAAAAAATAGTCTCTTGGTTTTGGAGTACAAAGTCACTGGACTGAATTTGGCGTTTAGGAAAGTAAGTTCCTTTGTTTTAGCCTGACACACAGGGCTTAGTTTTATTGTACCAAGAAGAAATAGTTTCTTGGGTTTAGGTTTTAGCCTGTGCAGCCTACAGCTCTTGGGTTTTGTTGTATTTGAAGTAGATAGAATTCTGTTCTTTTTGGCTTGACATACTGTGTCTGGATATTGAGGAAAGTTAGAGAAAGATATTACACATAATAATCTGATGGATAGAGAAATCATACATTTTCATGTTGCTTCAAGTAAATTTTCTTGATTGCTTTCTTGTTATCATATAATTTATAGTAAAAAATTTCTTAATTTTAAAAGGATGTGCTCCAAAAGAAAATAGTAATGGAATACATGAATGAAAAGAGAATCAGTGCATGTGTAGATGAACATGTGTAGTGAATCAATGCATGTGTAGTAGAGTGGGGGAAAAAGAGCGACTGTCATTAAAGAGAACAGAATGAACTAAAAGTAAGAGGAATGATTGAACAAATGGGAAAGAAAAATAGTTATACCCAGTTTCCTCTCTTAGGAATAAAGGAGAACTGTAAAAGGAATAAATTTCTGACACAGCAAAAGAACAGAAATGTTTTTTTATCCCCATTTTCCTATCGATAAGAGTACAAATAACCTAAGCTGCAAATTATTAAAAATACCCACAGAAGTTTAAAGTCACCATAAAAATTTTATTTAATTGCAATCAAAGAAAATTAGCATGTTTTGTATCAAATGATTCCCAGATACTTGCACATTCTACATGAAGCCATCTTTAGATTGCTGTCTAATCTAAATGTGTTTTTAAGCGGGAGTACTCTTAAAAATATAATGTTTGATATCAGTCAAGTTTACAATAATTCAAATAATATTTATATGAGATAGGAAATCTGTATAGAGTAACTCAGAAAGTTTTGTCATTTTTGAATTGTTGTAAAAAAATAAAGTACTTGTATGTTTTTACATAAAATAATTTTGTTCATTAAACCCCCCCCCCCCTTTCCTGTTCTTTTTGACTCTGTCTGATATAGATGTACTTTGTCAATCACATTTTTTAGCTAACACTTTCTGGCTTATAAAAATCAAAAAGTTGTATTTCTTTAAAATTCTTTTCTTTAATTGACTAGTTCATATAAAATAATTCTGTAATCTGAAATTATCTTTCAAAGAAAACTATTTTAAACCTTAGGTGAAATTGTTAATGAAAAAATCTTTGAAAAAAGTAATCTTTTAAGTTCTCTAATTGATCATTGCATTTTCTGATGTTCAGTGACATAATTGTAAAACCTCAATATGTAATCTTGTGAAAGTAGATTATTGTAACAAAATAGAAGCTTTAAAAAATTGAACCACGTCTTTTGATCTATTTTGGTTTCCAGAAATAATTACATTTATATAAATTGAAGTATTTACTAGACATGTATGTTCTGTTCCTAAGATAAACAAGTATAACATTCAAAATAAACTGAACAAAGCAATGGCTATCTTTCTTGTATAACAATGTTAAAGTTTGATCAGAGGCTGTGTGTAATAAAGTATCTAAATTTGATTTTTTTTTATTCTTTCAGCATGCACAGTCATTTTCCTTTCCTGATTTTGATATGTCAGTCAAGAAGGTATGGCATACACATTTACTTTATTTTCAACTTTTGTTACTTGATTGCTAAAATTTTGTACAAGAATTTTTTTTTTTTGTATTTTATTTTCTTTAGTGATAAGCATTTAACCATCTATATAATATTCTATCTCATATCCATATTGTAAAGAAATTAATATAAAATAATTATAAAGCCTGAATTAACTAAATGTGAACCTTTGTTGAAAATTTAGAAGGAATCTTAACCTTTTTTGTTATCTTATGCATTTTTCTCATTCTCAAAAATTATACTCACTCCAAGCAGTTGAACAAAAACTCTACCAAGATTTTCAAACTTTTTGTAATTTTATAAAATCTGAGTACTTTGCACATTAATAAAAAAAAAGTTTTGCTGTGGAAAGTATTGAAATTTATTTATCTTTTTAAAAATCTGGAGAGATTTTCCCAAAATTACTCTCAGGTTGTCTTTAGGATTTCAGTTCTACTGACTCAAATATGAAGAGTCTCAGTAAATTTGAAAAATGAATCAATAAAATGTAAGGAAAATTTATAATTGACATTTATTCAGATCTAAATAATATTAACCAATAACACATGAAAATGAAATAAAATGAATTTACAAAGATTTATTTTCTCCTTAACCTTAACTTCTGTAAACTTTATTATTTTTCTTACATTTAAGTTTTTGTATAAATTATTTTCCTTTGAAAGTAGCTTTAACTTGGATAGCTTTTTCTTGCAGCATTGGGTATCATTACTATTTATTATTTTAAATTTAGAACAATTAGATTCTAGTTCAGCCAATGTAACCGCTTGTTGCTTTTAGCTTTTAGGGGCCTAGTTATGAATGTCTAAAATTTAATATAGCTCTAAAATTTAATAATGTGTATCTACTGAATTTTTTAAAAATTCTTTGAAATAGAATTATACATCATACTAGCTGGCATGGCCCGGCGTTGCACGGGCTTTTACCGAGGGTATAACATAATCCTCATGTTAATTTCCTCCTTTATTTCTGACACCAGCACTTCTGTGCGGGTTTGACACGTACAATGGGAGTGCATGGCCCGTGAGTGCGTATCATGGCTTTCTCGTTTAACATTTTCCCTTCTCTTCACAAAATCAGCACTTCCAATATTATTTTTCGAAATTACATCGACTTCTTTGTTTCTTTCCTCTCCGCTTAGCCCGGCGTTGCTCGGGTTTTAACTGAGTGAATAACTTAATCCCCATGGGAATTTCCTGTTTCCCTCAGGACGATAGCACTTATGTGTGTGTATACGCAATGTGAGTGATTTCTTTGTCATTAAAACTCCTTTTTTCGAAATTTGTTCTTGCGTTGGTGTGGTGGGGTAATTGGGAGAGATGGGTGAAAACTCAGGTGTCCTCTTCACCACTTGACCATGGTTGAAAATTTCGAGGTCCGTCGCCAAAAACCCTCGAATAGGCGAACAGTGCAAATTCATAAACCACTCACTTTTTTTTCAATTCTTTCGTTGCAATTTTTTAGTCCCCGTAAATGTAGCCATTTTAAAAATAGTTATATGTTGAAAAAGACAGAAAAGTAGAAATTTTTCAAATTGCAAAATTTCACTACTATTTTAAATCTTGAAGTAAAATTGTGAGAATTTTTTGAAATGTTCGACACACGGAAAAAAAGTTTCATGCAATTATCTTTATAAAAGAAGAAATTATTAAATAATTGATTTAAGTACTTTGAGTGTTTTATTAAAATTTGTTCAAAAAGTTTTTGGCTTTTTATTTTTTAAATCACTGATTCTAAAAGTTTTAAAAATCATTTTTATTTAAACGCAACAATATTGGTTCATTTTAGAAAAAAAATCATAAAATATGCAAAATATCATTGTTTTGTTAAAAAAAAAAAAAAATTTTTTTAATTCTTAAAAAGAAAAAAAGATAGTTTTCGTCATTTTATTTTTTTAATCACTGATTCTAAGTGATCAATGAACTTTTTAAAAATCATTTTCATTTAAATTCATTGATATTTATTCATTTTAGAAGAAATCATAAAATACAAAAGTATAACTTATTAATTATTTTATATTAAATTGATTAAAAATGTTCATTTAGCAATTAATTGTGACATACTGTTTGCTTAAATAATGGCAGCATTGTGTCATGGCACATCAGTGGGTGGGCGGGGTGAAACCTGACCAATAGGGATGCAGCAAGTGAAATCAATTCTTGAAAAAAGAGAGAAATTACTTTGAATGAATAAAAATCAGAAAAGAACCTTTTTAAAGGCTAAAAAATATGGAAAGTGCATTAAAATAACAGAGAAACATGTTAAAATAAGTTTTTCAATTAAATTAATTAACATGGGGGAAATAAGCAGAAATGAAAAAAACGAGTTCCCTGCATTAGAACTAAGAGCTTCTTGTTATGAATCGGTTGTCCTGACCACTCGACCATGAAGACCCGTAGCAGAAGGTGAGAATATACTTTAATGATGAATGTAAGGTTGAAATTGAAAGAAATTTTTAATTTAAATGGGGATCCACAGGATATTCACATAATAGAAAAATTTCAATTGATGATTATATTTAAATGTATTGCAAATAAACTTATTTGAAATAATGATATCGGCATAAAAGCAATTAATTTTTTCGCAAATATTTTACTTATTTTTGTTTTATAAAAGAATGTAATATATGGATTATTGAATTAAAGATATGTACAAGAAAAAGAAAAACTTTTTACTTGCATTTTTTTTACTCGGCAAATTTAGTGATTTTTGATATATAAAAACATGCAATTAATAATAAAGAATATATATGAACACAGCTTTTATTTTTTTTCTAAGGAAGTTATGCTTATTTAACTGAATAATTAAAAAAAAAAATTCGAAATTGGCAAATTTTGCATTTTTATCATGAAACTATATGTCAAAAAAAGTTATGTACATTAGGCATTATTTTAAAGTAAACTATAAGTTTTATGAAAGAGAACAAAAATTTTGATACAGATAAATATTTTAAATGAATCTCAGAAGTGTATTGAATACATTCTATCATCTTAATCTGACATCAATAATGATTTAATTTTGAAAATTATATAAAAAAATGACGAAAATTGAAGCAAAAATAACTTTTTTACTCGCTAAATTTGCTGATTTTCGCATGTTTAAGTCAGAACTTTTTGGTGTAACCCTTGAGTTAGATGTGAAGTGGACGGTGAAACAGTTGAAAGCTATTTGGCACGAAACCATTTTCCGACGCCAAGGCTTGGCTAACTGTAAAATCGCGTATTTTTTATTAAAGTTTTTCTTTTTTAGGGCTTAGTTTTTAAGTTAATGCTTTCAAACTTCGCACATTAATTTTTAAAAAGTACTTTTAAATACAAAAATATACAAAAAATACTGTTTAAATTATTTCTCGCAAAAACGGTATTTTACGAAAATTGCAAAAAAAATTTTAAGCCGTAATTTTTAAGCAATTTTTTCAATCTTCGCACAGAAGTTTGATAACGTTATTTTACAAACACGAAAAAAGTTTCGTATGATAATCTTAATATATAACGAAGTTATTCAATGTTGAGTTAAAAATTTTGACAATTTTTCGAAATGTCGTAAAAAAAAGTTTTGTGCATTTTATTTTTTAAATGATTGGTCTAAAAGAAAAAGGCTTGAAGTTATTTAGTGTAGAATATCGTTTTTATAACACAAAAATAAATTCATACACAACAATTTAGAAATAATTTTCATAAACACGCATCAATTTTAACCCTTTTTTGAAAAAAATCATAATAGAAAATATTGTTATTTTGTAAAAAAGATTATACCGTACTGTGGCGAAATAAATGATCTTTCCGATTCTGTAATTATTTTTTGTCTGATTACAAAAGCAAAAATTGGATGGCTATTTTAAAATGGTCGAAAAAGTGGGATCTTCGCTCGGCCCTGACGGAATTGAAGTTTAACCAGTTAAACAACCCTCAGGAGTAAAACAATTAGGCGTTTTAAGGTTTTTAATTAATATCTTCTTAACTAATTGCAATTTTGGAATGAAAAATAGTTCACGTCCTATTCTGAGACCTGAATATACAGACAAAATTTCATAAGATTTGGTCTAGTCATTTCAGAGGAGTTTGGCTACAAACACTGTGACATGAGAATTTTATATATTAGATATGGGCGAGTAAACCATTTCACTTTGCTGAGATATCTAAAAAAAAATCAATCTTACTTGAAAAAGAAAGATACTTGTATTGTTTCATTGCATACCTACATATGTCTTTGGACAGAATCATTAAAAATAAATGAAATCTTTATACATCTGATTTTCTGATATTAGGAAAAATTGTGCCAGTGCTAATTTAATTTTTAAAACTTGTATACTTTTAAATCTTTTCTATTTTCATTCTTTTAATTAGTAATTTCATCTCTGCAAAGAATTACATGGTGTAATTATTCATATTGAAAAGGTTTTAAAGTGATTATGATAATTTGGTTGTTAGACTTTATTTCTTCCTCAGTGGCTCGACAGCCCAGGGTGGGCCTTGGCCTTCAGAAGAAATCTTTTTCAGGCTAGCCTTATTCTTGCTAGTGTTCTCCAATTTTTGGTTCCCAAAACTAGGAAGTCTTTTTTTTTAAGGCCATCAATCCATCGTAGATTTGGTCTGCCTTTTCTCCATATGTCAATTGGTTTGGCATTGAAAACATTTTTAATGCTGTGGTCTTCATCCATTCAGACAATGTGGTATCTCCATTTAATTTATTATACTTTGATGAAGTTAACAATGTCAGATTCTTTATAAGAGTGATAGAATTCTTAAATTTGAAGATTTTATTCATAATTATAAAATATGGAAAAAAATTGGGCTAAAAGAAAACTGATTAAAATCAAAACCATATATGTATGCTTCTACGATAACTAGTCAAATTATAGAAATTGAAGTAGTGATGTGTTTTGTGCTTTAGCTGGTCAGTGACTCTCAAAAATGGTATGTGCAAATGTTATATAATGATTCACAGCCAGTATTTGATTTATTGTATAGTCTTTATGGAGTTGATAGATCTATATAAAGACTCTACTGTATGTGCTTAGGATTTATTTATGTGTATGAAATATCATGTATCATTTGCAGCAATTGGTTTCCTTGTTGTTTTGTCGTATGGCCCTATCACCTGCTACACGCCTTGCGTCCTTGGAGACTGTTCGCATATTGAGCCGCGATAAGATTGATTTGGAAGGATTATTCACACGTGAAACAATGGGTCAGTTAGTTAATATGGCTGGTCTGGTGGCAGAGGAAGAAGAGATTATGAATCAGTGCTCCCGTGTTTCAGATCCTAAAGGTGAGTCTGTTTTGAAGTTTTTTTTAGAGTTACTTTTGTCTTGAGATGATACATTAATCATAGATGAATCCTTAGGATTTCTAGATAATTAAGTGTAATTCTTTAAATGAATACATACTTTAATGAATAATTTATATATTTTTTTATTTTTAATCTATCTAATTTGGTTTTATCCGAAAATAAATATGTATGTAAAAAAATATTTAACAAAATTAAGAATGAAGACAAACTGTAAGGCATATTATCTGGATGTTATAAAAAATCTTTTTATAATGTAATTTTCATATTTCTAACAACAGTATCTACCATTGAAGCTTGTAGTTTTTGTGTTTGAAATTTCAATTTGATAT
This sequence comes from Trichonephila clavata, assembly GCA_019973975.1. NCBI lineage: Eukaryota > Metazoa > Arthropoda > Arachnida > Araneae > Nephilidae > Trichonephila > Trichonephila clavata. The sequence continues at coordinate 22,702 of BMAO01022751.1, forward strand.
AAATAAAAAGTGTTTTACTACTCAGGTAACCATATACATCAAGAATAAAAATGATCCTTTCATTTTAGTGCCCATTTGTTTTGTTTTAATTTGGCTAAATCACCTGGTTGTGTTTTGTGTTATTTTAGACAAGCCATGACTGTTGCTTATTTGGATGAATGCTCTGCATTAGATGTGTTAACCCCTAAACCGGTTTCAGTGGCATAACATACATCCCTGCAACCCCCACATAACGGGGGAGGGGGGCCCAAAGCCAGACTGCTGCCAAGTACCTTCCTTTTGTAAAATCCAACTTGGGGGCCCAAAGCCTGATTGCAGGAGGGCTCAAATGTTCTCTGTTATGCCACTGACTGGTTTGTCCATACATTGTACGGGTGCTGATATTTTCTTTCTTTGATTTGCACTTATTTTTGATTCTTATGGTGTGTTATGTAATGCTAGTATTTTGAAAAGGTGATGTATATTGTCTATGGTACTAAAATGCTTTTCTTCAAGCATTTTTTTTTTTGTGATAAAGGCAAGAATTAGTATAATGTTTAGTTATAAACAATAAAAGAAATGTGCCTTTTTTTAAAGCATTTTGGGTAAAATGACTACATAAGGAGTTAAGAAATATTGGTGAGTCCATTGCCTAATGACCTAATGGTCAATGACCTGGCATTTGTTTTATAACATTTTTTAAAGTTTGTAATTCTATTAAACGTGTTAATACGTATTTATTAATAAAGCTTGATTTTAAAAGGAGACAAACTAGAACAGCTGTTCCTGAATTTCTCAGATATAAAATTAAAGAGTTAACAAAAATAAAATTTAAAAATATATTTACTTTTAAATAAGTACAGCTGTTGAAATATGGTATACTAAGATTTGAATTTATAGAAATCAATCTCTGCTAATATTTGCAAAGGTATATAAGATTTAATTATAATCCATCAGAAAAGGATTCCTCTATATCTCTTAGGGTAAAATCTTTTTCAAATTCCTTTAAGTTAAACCAGACATTTTCAACTTAATGGTAGAATAATACTAATAGAGAGTGAATGCAAACAAATAATAAGTTTTCCTGGATGCTTAGGGATATTTTTTATTCCTGATATACTTATGTGGCACCCCCACAGTAGTAGTGCTATCGGTGTAGTACTATCGGCAACCTACTTTAAGATTTAAAAATTCATGCTTTTCTTAATTTAAGTATGTAAAGTTTTATTAAAATATTAGATTTTCACAAAAGGTTTGTTCAACAAGTTAATCACAGCACCTTTGAAACATCAATCCTCTCTATAAAACATCAATCATGCATTGTCATTTTATCTTCCCTTTTTATTCAGATAAGTAATGAATTCTCTCTAAATGGCAACTCCATCTGGAAGATAATGAAACTTTTTAGGAAAATTTGCATTCTCTCTCTATTTATAAATATATACCCACTCACATAAGTATGTGATATTTTCATTTTATTCTATTTAGTTATTGTGGAAGCCCAGAAGTGCTTGTGTAACCTCATTTATAACAGCAGTTTTGCTCAAAGAACATGTTGGTAAGTCTGATTTTTTTTAAAAAAACATATGAGTGCATATTTTAGTCATTTTCAATGATATGTTTTAAGTTGTTTATAAAATCCTCATCTGAAAAAAAAAGTAAAACTTCAAATTACTTGATTGCCTTTAAGTAATTCTTCACTGTACAATTTTTATTGGTAGCCATCATATAATAAACTGTTAAAATTGTTTAGTTTGTTTACATTGTTTATAAAAATTTATAGTATTCCATTATTTTCCTATGCCTCAGTATTGCCATTTTTATATTTATAAATATTTTTTTCCATTGTGCCTGTGAGTTGGTATTTACCATTACATTATCCAGGAGGTGGTATCACTTTTTAGTGCTGCACCAAATAGATTGTATTCATAGATTGTTTTCATTTTTCCATAAAAATTTCTTCCATTCATCTCTTAAATTGAGGTTTGGAAAGAAACAATTGAAAGTACCAAATGTTGAAATGTTTCTATCTTTTTGAATGTTTTTCTTATATATTGAATGTACATAATAAAGATTTGAAATCTATTTTAAATTCTAAGAGTATTTATTGTTATAAAAATATATATATTTATAAAATAATTATTGTGTGAACGTTAGCTTTTACGGGAAGTGATTCTAAACTACTGAAGAAACAGTATCGTGTACTTCCATGCATACTTGGCGACAATTTTAATATTGATTTTGATAAAGATGAAGGATTGAGATTAGTGCAATCTTAAAATCGGAGCTTAATTTGGATTTTGTTTCTGGTAAAGCACTGTGGACAACTAGGTATGGTACAACCATTGATGCAATGTTTTCACAATTCGCAAATCATGTGTCTGCTAATGTTCATGTATCATACTTTAGTTGCCACATGCCTCTTGTCACAGTGATTAATAATGGCAAGAGTATTATTGTAATTAATACTCAAAGTGATATTAATAGTGAAGTAAATCGACCTTCTTAACAATGTACTCATATGCTATAAGTAACATATATTTATGTAACATAATTGATGTTAATTATTATATATATATATATTATTTTACCGAATCAATTTGAAAAATGTGAATAGAATAAAGAAAATAATGCATGCTTTCAGTATTATACGAAATGCATTTATTTACCCTGTTTGCCTACTATATAATCAAAGACAACCATACTTAAGCAGTAAACTCCAGTCATGCATTGGAACCAACACACAAAATTCTTTTTTTATTCCTAATTTCAGCTTTATAATTTATGCAATATATTTCAAATGTGCTCAAGTACTTACTGGCGTTAAAAGGAAGGATAAACGTAATACAACACTACAAAACATCATTGAAGATTCTCTGGCTATTTATTTGAAAGGATTAAACTTTCCCGCCAGTGGGCTTAGAGCTTCATAATGGTCCACCAAGATAGATAGGAAATGTTACAAAAAATATGCATTAGCAAGAAAATACTATACACTATTATTATAATTATTTTTAAAAACACCTCTGAAAAAGAGCAGAGGAGAGGGGACAAAATTACATCAGTCTATTGTTGATACAAAATATTGAAACAGGAAACTAGCTTGCTATGAATCATATTGTAGTTGTAAAAATAGAATGTAACTAGGAAGGAATTGCCTTTTTTGTAGATTTTTTGAGATGTAATAATAAGTATGATAAGATTTTTTTTATAGAACTTTCAAGTAACAGTTTATAGAAAAATGAAAAAAAATTGAAAACAATATAAACTTTTCAATAAGCAAAGCTCACAACACTAAACAGAAAGAATTTAGGGAAGTTCCCGACAAGTTCTTAATTACTTTCAACTGAATTACCATGATTATAGTTATGTTGCAACCTTTTATATGTATATCCTAAATTTGAAAGAAATTATCTTAAGTTCAGCTTGCTTTGTGGTCAGAGTCCAATGCCCCCCCCCTTCCCCCTGAGCATGATGGCTCTGACACCACTGGTGGATATAATAGAGTTTTCAAATGAAAGCAGTAATTGAGGATTGATTTCCAAGAAAAACAAATGTGTTTATTATCTATAAATAGCAATGAATAACATTACTTCTAATAAGATTAAAATTTTTGTTCCTTCTTGAAAACATAAATACTCTCCTTTCCTTTTTTTTTTTTTTTTTTTTAGTTTTAAGTTTTAAATAACTGGTATGTATTCAGTTATTAGTAATATTAATTACATAAATATGTTAAGTGTCTGAATACACTACAAGGTTAAATATATAAATGGTAAATACACTTATTTAAAAAATATATTCATGTGAGTTTTCATCGCTTTTTACATGGTTTTTAGATAATGGGAAATACACCCCCCACCTCTTTTTGGTTTTACTATTTAAACTGTATCTATTTTTGTATGGTTCTTAGTTTACTTTGTTTTTCTAGGAACATATCTAGCATATGTAAAAAAAAGTTAATTATATAAATTGTCTAATTGATAAATATTTGTACATATCTTTAAAAAATTGGGAAATAATTTTAAAAATATAGATATAATTCATTTAGATTCATTTGAATAAGTATTCCCCCCCCCCCTTCTTTATGTTCTAGCTACAATGGATGCATTGAAGGTATTCTTTTGCGATTGCGGACGTACAAAGATCCTAAAATACCTCATGAAGTCAAGGTCAGTATGAATTTTGTAGAAATAGTAACTTTTTTAAAGTATTCTCTTTTAGATTGCTTTTTCCTTTTGATGTTGCTGTTGATATTTTTAAAAGAATTTTCCAATTTCACTTTTTAAAATGTTAAATTTGTGTGTGCGTGTTATGTTAAAGTGTTTTCATAAATGGCTGAGAAATATTGTAAGAGAAGAAAAGGGTATTGTAGTAATTAAAAAGATTTGAGATAAAATTATTACTAATTTTATGTTATGTTTAAAAGAGCAGTGTTAAATTTCAGATAGATTTAAAAAGCATTTATAAGACTTATGGGTTTATGGCCATTTTTTTTGTTGCAAATTTGCTTTGAGTTATTAATTCAGTATGTGAAATTATTGAAGAGTATTTACAATGTCTAAATATTTTGTTTGGCTCAATTCCAAAACATTTTATTTCATATATTAATTGCACATATATTAATGAAAATACATGGTTATGCATTGTTCTTGACAATGCTAAACAAAATTTTTTAGATGACTGGGATTTACACTTTATATAATGTACTCAGACATTAAATGCAATCAATAAGGGAGAGCATGGTTAAACAAATAAAAACTTAATATTTGTTTTATCCAGTATTATTAGGTCTGTCACCTTCAAGCTGGGAGAGCTACATATAAAGTACAGAGTGTTTGTAAACAAAAACAAAGTTTCTACTATATAAGCATTCAGAGGCCCTCTGGCAGTTACAAAGTGAATTTGTTAGAAAATTCTTAGCATTCTCCACCTGATAATTTTCTAAATTTATCATACTACTAAAAATACAAATTTATACATAAATAATATAATATGAATTATACAAATACTTAAAATACAATATGAATATTCAAGATAATCAAATAATGTATTTTAAAATAAAATAAGATGTTAAAAATTTAAGTTCAAATTACAGCCTGTTAATAATAAAGTTCAAATAAAATAGTTCATATAGTTTTCAGTTCATGTTTTACTGAGTTCAAGGGGTAGATCAATTACACAGGTCGCTTAAATTTCCCCTTTTTTTAGTTTTTACAACATAGGATCGACCAAATCCATCCTGTCCTTGCATAACTTTAATTATGTGTTCTAAATCCCATAAAAATTTGGATTTTGTGTTTCCTTCAAGAATTACAACATCACCAATTTTCAAATTTCTTCCAACACTTGGTTTAGGAAAGTGATGGAAACTTCTAATATTTAGTAAGTAGTTGTTTTTCCACTTCTTACAAAATTGACTCAACAGCTTGGTTTTATAATATTTATATTTTAACAAGCTTTTTCTAGTTATAGAATTATTTAACAACTCAGAAAAATTGAAAGAATAATCATTCTTGTGCCCAGTTAAAAGAAAGTTCGCTGGAGTATAAGAGGTTTAGGATCAGAAATATCATCAGAAGCTTAAGTCAGGGGTCAGTGATTTAAAACACATACGGAATTTAGCTTCATTAATTCTACTGCTAATTCTTAAAATACCTTGATCACATCTAAATAAGGACATAAACTATATTATTTAGAATTTTCAAAATTAGCTTCTGATTTAACATATTTATTTCTTCTCTAAAGTGCTGCATCTGCATTTCTCTAAAGAGGTGTTCTTCAGCTTTACTTTTAATTCATCAGCAGACATAGGACCTTCAAATTTGGAAAAGTTTCTACAGTTAAAAATAAAATGTTTCACCCACAGGATAATTCGCTTAACTTTGAATAAGGAGTCAAAATTTTCTAATTTCACAAGTGTTTCTTCAAATTCAGATGTGCATAAATTTTAACGAATTTCTCTTGATCTAATTTCAGAATTTTTTAACTTATCATCGATTTTCAAAATCATTAAGTTTAGGCCATTTAAGTCTATTTTCTCTCAGCCATTTGGGTCTATACCACCAGAGAGAATCATTTCTAAGGTTTTGAACAGGAAAACCTCTGATGAGTCGATCTGCCAAGTTTGACTTGCCAGGACAATGTTGCCAACAAGAAGGCAACAAATTATACATTTCAGAAATTCTATTCTTTACGAAAGGTTTCCAAGCCCTGGAGTTATTTTTTATCCAATGTGTAACAATACTAGAGAATCTGACCAAAGATAAATTTCATGGCAAATGTCACTAAATGATTCGGACAAATATTTGGAAAATCTAGCTGCAACCATTGTTCCCATTAACTCCAAATGAGATAAAGATAATTTTTTTAGTGGAGCCGCTCTGGTCTTAGAAACTATAAAACTTGTTTTGATATCATTATTTTTGTCGCAATACCTAAAATAGGCAACTGCACCTTATGCACTTTCACTCGTGTCACAAAAAATGTCTTTTTCAAAATTACAATTTTCAAAGTATTTTCTAGGAACAAAAATATCTTTTAAATAGCTGATTTGAGAAACCAAATTTTCAAATTCCATTTTTAACTCAGATAAAATGATTTCATCCCAATCCAATCCTTTAAACCATACCTCCTGTAACAAAATTTTAAAGTTCACGATAAATGGAGATATAAAACCAGTGGGATCATATTTTAGCCACAAGTTGCAAAGCAGAATGTTTTGTAATTTCTTTGATTTGCTTTATACATTGCTCTAAAGCAACTGTTATGATTCATATAGAATCTTATCAGTATTCCAAATTAGGCCTAATATTTTAGCAGGTGCAAGGGAACCATTAACCGCTATATTATTAGACAACTAAAATTCTTTTAATTCTTGGGAAATGGAATTAAATTCACTTAAATTTGTACTCACATGTTTCAAAATATCTACTGCATCAAATGTTATTCTATAAGCATTCTTAACAGTATCTTACCCGTAGAACAGATCATCAACATAAAGAGATATGTTTAACATGTTGACACATTCGGGATTTACATTTATATATTTTTTAAGATGACTTTTATAGTCGCTGTTAGAATAAATGGACTGCTAGTAATTCCAAAAGGCAAACATTGTATATCCATTACTTTAAAATCCTCATTATTTTTAATATCAAACCAAAGAAATTTCAAATATTTACGATCTTCCTTCGCAATACTAATATTTAAAAACATATTTTCAATTTAACTACACAATTTCGTATTTTTGAAATCTTAAGTATTATACATGATCAGGTATTAGATAAGGCCCAGTAAATAATAAATCTTTGAGAGATTTTGAATTTTTTCCTTTTGAGGAAGCTTCAAATACAATTCTAACGTCAGAAGTTTCCTTATCAGGTCCAATTACAGCTTGATGGGGCATATAATATCTCGAAAAGAGAGAAATATCACTGCATTCTTGTATGATACCATTTTTCAATTGTTCATGAATTATTCTTTTACATTCCTCACAAATATTTTTATTTTATTTTAATTTAATTTTTAAGTAATCAAATCGCCTTTCAGTGGGTTCAAAATTGCAATCTAATTCTTCAGGATTTGACTTCCAAGGTAATTTAGTTTCATATCGATTGCCCTTACTGGTCAAATTACTTTCAAAGTTATCAATAACTTTTTTATCCAATTACGAGAGACTTTTGCTTTAATATTTATACCAACAGAACCCAGTTCCCAAAACAATTTTAAGTCGCTCATTACAGCTACATTTTTCATCACTGCAATACTTTGGGAACAGCTTTGCTCGCTGCAACGCAGTAAATTAGAGCCAGCGACAACCACCCGAAAGCAGTGTTTATGGTAAAAAGCTCCTTCTAAGTGGGAATACATTCGGGAAGAATAAATTCCCAAAAGTCAGACCCTACCAAGGCATCTATACTTGATGTGTCGTCACTCCTACAATCATCTGCGAGTTGTAGGTTTCATTCTGACATAAATTGTCCTATGTGTTTGTCAATGCCACATACCAGCACTGCCAGGGAATTATGAGGGCCTGAATTTGTTTACAAAAACAAGTGCTTTTTTTCCTTAACTTTAATTCCACTACTAGATAAATTTGCTCCGTCCCTTTTTCCATACCGAATGAATAAATTGAGCATCATGGCAAATAAGTTTTAATTTTAAAGTGTTAGCAATATTTTCACTTACAAAGCTTTTTGAACTACCACAATCAAGGAGTATTCTTACTGTTTGAGAGTTAAATGTTGATTTAATCTCAGCTGTACATGTTTGTAGATAAGCATTTTTAAAATAGTTTGTATTGTTCTTTTGTTCTAAAGGAGATTTACTAATAACTGAAGAAATACATGTTTCATCTTCTTTTGAGTTACAAATTGAATCAATCAATTTGGTTAGTACTTATTTCAGTGTTATTAGTTCCAGTATTCTTTGGATTATTGGGATTGTTATTTCCTAAGCAAATTGAGCTATGGTGATTTTGGCTTTTGCATTTGAAACATGGAAATTTATTTGTACAGCATTTTTCACTTACGTGAAAAGATTTAAAGCAATGATTAGAGTTTTTCAAAATTTTGATTTTATTGTGTGGAGACATTTTACAATTTTGCAAGTTGTGTGATTCATTACAAACATACATGTGAGTTATATAACATTTAGAACTGCAGCAGAGAGTGTATTTCTGACAAATTTTTTACTCTCAAATTTTTGATGAATATGTGGCATTGGGTTTACATTTTTCATTTAACATTAAAAGAGAAATTTAGCTACACTCTATTTCCTTTCTTAAAAATAGTATGAGATCAGAAACATCAATTTTGCAGCCATCTTTTTTCTGTCCTGTGAAATTCTAAAACGAGATCATTAGGGATAAGTTTTAAAAGCACTGGTATTAATAAATGACCATAGGAACCTGAAGCAACATTCATGGAATCTATATTTCTTACAAAAACATCAGGTTCATCATATAATTTTCTCAAACTGCAGACATTTGAGGAGTATCTTACACTTTCTAAATTCTATTCATGAAAGAATTAATTTTATTGTATCACTTTTACCAAATCGCTCTTTTAAATTTTTAACACAGTTTGTATAATTGTCACTGGTGAGTTCAAAACCAGAAACTACATTGGCTGCTTGACCTAGTAAAAGAGATTTTAGGTATGCAAATTTCTCCCCTTATGAAAGGGGGTCATTTTTATCAAAAGAGCTTTCAAAACTGTTCCAAAAGTCTTGCCATTTTTTAGGATCACCTGCGAATTTTTCGATTTTAAACTTAGGCAACTTAACTGAATTTTGATTTCTCATGGAATAACTAACTGAATCATTTTCATTTTGATTTAGAGAATTGTTTGCTTCCCCCAAACTTACATTTCTCTTTTCAAGATAGTGCGAAATTCATTTGGATAATCATAAACATTTTTCTTGATACTCCTCACTCACTGTTATTTCTTTTTCCATAGAATCTACAGAAATTAAATTTTCAATTTCCTGATCAAGTAATTTTAAATGTTTTGCTCTATCTAAAATTATTTCATAATCCTCATGCAATTCTGATTCATCAATTTCTACACTCAAATTTAATTTAACTTCAATTTTATTAATTAAAGTTGTTAATTTACGTAATACACACGTTTAGATTTAATTTTTTCTAATGTATCAGTAGATGAAACTTTTTAAAGTATATAAACCTTTTTACAATTTAAAAAAAATTTAAGCTTTGCTTACCTTGCAATAGCTAGAAGAAATCAGTTACATTCGGAAATTCACATTCACTTGATGATTCACACAAAGAATTCCTTTTATCCACAATGCAATGCCAATTTTAAAAATTCAATTTAAAGGTTCTTTTTGGGTTTTCAGCTCCAGATATGCAATCAATAAGGGAGAGCATGGTTAAACAAATAAAAGCTTAACATTTATTTTATCCAGTATTATTAGACCTGGCACCTTCAAGCTGGCAGAGTTACATACAAAATACAAAGTGTTTGTAAACAAAAACAAAGTTTCTACTTACATAAGCATTCAGAGGCCCTCTGGCGGTTACAAAGAGAATTCATTAGGGAATTTATAGCACACCTTTTCTTTTTTAAAATAAATACATATTTTCATTGACACTTTGGTTCTTCGGCTCTTTGCGCTCTTCATATTTTCACTTACAAACTATCTTCGCCAGTTCAGCAGCCACAATAATGGAGTAGTTGCAGTCATAAATGTGTAGTTGAGTCATGGGTTTGAGTTCTGTTTCAATAACCCCTTAACGATAGGATAATTTTGAAGAAAATGGTTCTAAAAGTGTCTATTTTTTTATTCAAGAAGATTATGTAAAACTGAGTACATGTTCAATATATGTATTCATTTTAATTTTTAGCTTGAGTTACGAAATTTAATTTTTTAAGTAAAGCAGTTGGTTTTCCAGCAAAGAGAAGAAACTTTAAAAAACATGTGTTTTAACCATTAAATGGAAATTTTATTACACTTATGCATAATATAAATAAATATTAATAATTTTTTCTTGTGAGATAAATTTCAAAGCATGAGATGCAAAGGCCAACATCACAGTCTGTACAGTAGTACCGAGTTTCTTTTCTGTATCTCTTATTGTTTTCATCTCTTTTGGAACAACAAACTTTGCATTCACTTGATGGTTGCTGCTTTTTATCAGTTGGAGGCATCTGTCTAATAAAATGTCTTTCAATTAAACGGTTGGGGTTATTCTCCAAGCTTGGCTGGCCTCTTTTTCCAGTGGTTTCTGATATACAATACTTTTTAATAAGTCCATCTGCTGAAGATAAACAGAACATCAAATGTGATTTTTTGCCTCCTTGTTTTTTGTAAGTTAGATACAAGTTCAAAATAGTTTCGTCTAATAAATGAAAAATATTTTCTCATAGTACTTTTTACCTCATTTTCGAGCAATAGAGCAATTTCCAATATATTGGTCTACCATGTTCACTGCTTCCATATTTTTATAGTAGTCAGTGACAAAAAAGTACTTAAAGTAGAATCTGATTCAATTCGTGGCTCTAACTCTATAATGTATAGAATATTAAAATAAAATATTTATTTTTTTTTCAGAGAACGTAACCCACATGTTTTCGTGAAGACCGTAACTAAGTACTTGACTAAGATTACAAAAATGTATTGCTAATATATATGTTTGATTGTGCTAACATCTAGTTAAAAAAAGTTAAATAATTATCACTAAACACATTACAAATAAGCTAGTACTGCCAGATTATTTGTAATAAAAAAAAAATTCCAGGCTTAAGAAATAGATTGTTTCCAGCTTTTTTTGGTGAGTTACTTTTCAACATTCCAGCCAGGAAATATCACGGGCATGAGGAATAGAGAGCGAAATTTCACCCTGTGAATTTGACGGGTGCAAGAGGCAAAGGTTTAAATTTAAAGATAAAGTTTTTGCACATTAAATCTGTCAAGGCTCAAAACTCTCACATTGGCTTGTTGTAGAAGTGTAGTATGCCAGTTGAGGAGCCATTCTCATCATTTAACTGCAGCTTAAATTGCTAGATCCATCAACAATAGTCCTTATGTGTTGCTTTTTAGTGCAACATTTAATAAATAATCAAGTCTCAGAGACAGTTTTATATTTTATTGCAATGTACAATGTTAATAAAGTATTAATATATTGGTTATCTAAGAATTTCCAAGCAAAATATGCCCCTCAGGGGGCTCACCTTCTTTAGGTGAGTACGGGTGTCACAATCCTGAGGTGCCCTAGTGATCTTTTCCTTTTCCCACGGGGTTTACTGTCTTTGGTAAACACGGGCTTCACGAACCCGGGGTTCTCTAGTGATCCTTCTCTATTTTCGACCCTCTTTCTTGTCATTCAATTAATTCTTTCTTTCTCTTCCCATCTAGACCACAGACATTAAGACAAATGTTTGGCGCAGTATAGCCGAAATCGGCTCTTGCGTCAATAAACCCCAAAATCACTCACTCCAAGCAAAATATTGTTGTGCTAAACATGTAAGGTTTTGTGTTTAAAAAAATGCTTTGTTGAATGTCTTTAAAATTGCAGGTAGCTCAAAATTGCAAGGTCTATCACCAATAGCCCTTGTGTTGCTTCAGTCAATGTTAATATAGAATTAAATCTTGCTATACATTAAAAAAAAAATTTTTTTTTGGTAAAGAAAAGGCAAATTATTTCAGATGAATTCAAAACTTTTGAATATTTTAATGAATTTCATGTTTGGTCTTCTTACTTTTTCATTCTAAGAAAGATATTAGCATTTAAATTAATCTTGCAATGAGATTTTCATGCTATCATAATGTGTGATGTTGTTTTCTTAAGATGGACTAAGCAAGATATGGGTAACCACATTTTAACATGCATTTCATTAAAAAGCTATGGCAGCTTGCTCTACAAAGTCTAATTTAATGATCAATTAATTAGATCTTTCAGACTCAATGCTACTCAAAACCATTGTTCATTTGACCTCAAAATCTTGTGAAAGAAACTGAGGTACCAGTTGAAATGTCACGATCATCATTTGATAGTGACTCCTTATTAAGTGTAGTGAAGTGTAATAAAAACATCAAACCTGTGTTACCAATGAAATTTATTTTCAAAAATCTATAAATTGATTATTGTAAGAAATATTTTAACAGTGTTCTGGAATTACCCTATTTATATATATTATGTTGAGGATACAAAACTTTGACTTTAACTGAATTGAATTACATAGTAATTGTGCCGGCTGGGTGGTGAAGTTGGTTTTTTGCTAGCATTCTACACCTAAGGTTGTAGGTTCGACCTTGGCCCTAGTTGGTGGATTTTCATGATGCAAACAATTGACAGTATCTATCGTAAAAATAAAAAATAAAAAGTTTCTTGTATTGAAAATTAATACTCCAAACTATTAATACTGCCAAATCTCATTTATTTCACAAATTAACATGCCAACTAGAGTCCAAGACTCACCTAGTTATAAACAATTTTTTCATGGAATACTGTTAATTAAACAAAACAGAACGAGCACTTCCTTGTTGCCACGGCGTACAAAATAATATACTTTTTCAATATCGTTCAGTTCACAGTGACAAAAAATTAAACAATGATAAATAAATTCATGTGAACAAAATAATAAATTTAAATAATTGTTTTGCTTTTAACATAATAAACTGAAATTTATATAAAGTGGATCTCACAGTATCCTTGCTGTATGATTAGGCATCATGTGAAAGATAAAAGATCCATTGAGTACCTGTTTGGCTTGGGTGCTCTCAGCAAAATTAAATTCCTAGAACAAGTTCGCATTGTCAGAGAGCAGTTGCCTCCTTCCTGGGAGGAAACTGGGCATCAAAATTACTTGTGGCAATTGGTATCGTCTATATGGTGCCACACTAAAAAGTGATACCAGCTCCTGGGGAATATACTAGGTCTGCAATGGTAAAAATACCCATCCGCAACCCCATTGGAATAGGGGGGAAAAGCATAGTAATTGCTTGGAATTCTCATTTAATTTTCCCTTCATAAAAAAATTCTAATATACCTGATTTTGTTTTTAAACACTTTGCAAAAACATCTCCTTTCCTCAATTTATTTTTTACATCTTTTATTTTGTGTTACTAAAAAGCCTTCACATGCTATATCTAAAAAATTTTTGCACATTTCTTATGAAATAAAGAAGAAAAAAGAGAAAGATATGAAGTGTTTTTTAAAAAAAAACTTATATTGATAGAATTTTTTTTTAAATTTGCTTTTGTAATGCTCCATTTAATATTAATATATGATCTCCAAATTTGTTGTTTTGATGGAATATTCTATTAAAATTATATTAATTTAGCAATAAATTATTTCTGCACTGAAAAAAAAGCTATGTACTTTCAAAATATTTTATTTCTTTGTGTATTCTTTCAAAAAAAACCTTTCTTTTTCAATTTAATAAAAATGATTAAAAAAAAACATTGGGGAAAACACTGTGAAATATTCTAAAGCTGATGATTATTATTATATGAAACACAGAAAATCTAAGCTGTTCTTCAGGTATCTTTATTCCCTTCCTGAATTAACAGCAATTCTCTCAACATGTTCCAATTACTCAAAATTGCTGTTTATATCATGTTGCATGTCTCTGTGTGTTTTTTGTTTGTTTTTTTGTTTTATATCAAGTTATTACTTTAGAAATTGCAAAAAATAAAATAAAGATCAAAATTTTTTTCATAGTATGTGTTATAAAAGAAGTAATGAAATTATAGGAGTAGTATGAAATATAAGATATGCTGTAATTAAATTAATAGTTGATTATTTTAGTTTTATAAACTAAAATAGTTTATAATGTATCTTCAGGCAAATCCCGTTGATTCTCCTTTTCTACTGTTAAAGTAACTCTTTAATCAGTATTTATTTTATGTCTGAAACACACACAGCATTTGGTATTCTTTTAAACATTTGAATTATGAATGCCGCTTTTTTGATCATTTGTAAAAATTCTCTATTCACACTCTTCCTATTGCTTTGTGTCAAGTTGCCCATTAAGAAATATTAAATTTATGGAAAGTACTTTTATGCAATTATTTATTAATAATAATTTCTTTTTCAGTTTTTTGATATGAGAATGCTTTTCTTGTTGACTGCTTTATGTGCTGAAATAAGGTTTGTAAAGCTTTAATTTTTCATATATTTTTATTTTTTTAAAAAAAACCTGCTTTCATTTTTAGTGTGGCCCCCCCCCCCCCCTCCATTTCTTAGTAATATTCAGACTTTATTGCAGTTCTAGAATGAATTGGGAAATTTGTGAATAATTTATAAATAAAAAAGCTAAACTGTTAAAAAAAAGTCAAACTCATTGCTGGAAAAGCAAAATTATTGTACATAATAGAAATTTTATATTAATTATATTAGCTATTGTTGCAAATAATTTTTTATTCATTCATTGATGAGCTCTTCGCTTTAGTTATATGTATTGCTACTTATTACAATCATAAATTAAACCTTATTTTTCTGGAAAAGGCTCTTAATGTTTTGCAATTCTGCCTTTTGATATTGAAAATAAACTCAAATGTATATATTGTGGAGCAGTAAAACATTTTAATCACATCACTCTTCAGGACTATTTTCAATTATATTATTTCTTCTATTTCTATATAATTCTTTAATATAAAAAAAAGTTAGTCTTGACAAGTCAAGAATAACTGTTGTAAATAAATTAAGCTGATTTGCCTGTCTATTAGTAAAAACTTCAAATATGAGCTAAGTTTCACTGAATACCAATGATTTAAATAATTTAAATTGTCTGTAAGTCAGTGGTTAAACATTTTCTGCATAGACCAAAAGTTCGTTGTCAACTTCACGGCCTCACTTACTTGATGGAGGTACTTGATCTCATCCTCAAGGATAATTTGTCCCAGGGCAATACAAGTGCATGTCGTCGTATCTTCAGCAAGGGTAGCCGACGTGGTCGCTCAAACCAAGAGTCATGTAATGCCCCCTGCCTCCGAGATGAAGAAGTGGACACCGCATGTGAAGTGCTGAAGGTACTCTTCAACCTCACTGTAACTACGGACAAGTATGGTTTGGATGAAGTAAGTGGACTCTTAATCTCTGATGTTTTTTGTTTTCTTAAATCCATCATATACTTCAACAACAAAAAACACACACACATTCATTTGTATTGTACATACAACCTCTAGCAGAACTTGCACTTTGCAAAATTAGTCCTAACAATACAAAAAAAAATCAAATAAGACCAAAAATACTAGTTTAAAATGTTCATATGTACCTAAATATCAATTTTTTAGTAAAGTACAAAAGAGGAAAAAAATCCGTTAAGTTCTCAAGTTTGAATTGTATTCATGAATGAGTAAATTATTTAGTTCATATATTAAAATTAATAAAATCTGAATTACCTCATATAATTACTTATCCTTTAAGACTATTATGTATGTATGTGTGTGTGTGTGTGTGTTTTTTTTTTTTCTTAAGCAACTTGCCTGTTATAAAGCTTGAGCATCAAAACTAAAGATAATTATAAGATGGTTCATCTGATATGAATCAAAATATCTGGATTTTATTGGTATCTTACTACAATAGGTTTATACATATACATCTATATATGTACTAGCTGACCTGGCCACGCGTTGTTGTGGCTTTATTTTAATACGTTAGTTCAATATTATTCTAAGCTATTCAATGTAGTCAAATTAATCTTCATTTATAATTTTGGAGGGTTGAAATAAAGTATAAAACAATAAATTATTTTAATTTTGCATTTCATTCATCTCCTATTTGAGTGTAGTATAATGCATGAATTACTAACGAAGTCGTTAAGTAACAACACATGAAGATTTAATTTTATAAATGTGAATAATTCTTTGCAATTTTTAAAATTATTTTTATCATTTTAAAGTATAACAAATAATAATTTTATACAACTAATTCCTAATCGGTGCACAATATTTTTCGGTAACCCGTGTTTTGCTAACTCAAATAGATTCAACGGTTTCCGCACACGTGAGCATGTAACATCTAGTTGCCCCAATCGAGAAACACGGATTTTCTAAATCCAAGTATCAAATGAATGTTGTTCGGTTTCAGATTCATTTATGGTCATCGCGAAAGCCAAACAAATCGGAATTGAAGCCTTTTGAATGGTATTAGAGATTCTGACGGTATCAAAGGAATACGTGACAACAAATTCCGTAGTAGCAGAACCGAATATTCGTTCAAACTTTACAGTCAAAATGTTTGCTTCAAGAAGTTCCTGGTATAATTTTTTGATGATCAAACGTGTACTGTTGCATTATCTAGGTGAATTTAAGTTATGCAGATAATAACCAGGGAACCAACCAAAGATTATGTGGGGACATTCCTGATATATCTAGAGAATTCAAAAACTCGGTTGGAAAATTTACGGTTTTGTTTTTATCAACAATAGTGTCGATTGGTTTAAAAAATGTTGGATTAACTGGCAACAACCCTGTGTCTGAAAGTTTATTTCATCACAATATCACCATTTTTTCTGATTAAGTAACATGATTACAAAGGCAATAATTATCAAGATAATTATACAGTATATCCCCGGAAAGACACTCTCAATCAGTTCCTTTTTGTCTAAAGAACATTACAGATATCATCTGGTTATTTCATGTATTATGTATTGGCGATGAAGTTCGACTTCACCGTCTCCGATATTCAGTAGTTGGTTAGGAAATATTTGCTCAGATTGATCATCTTGCAAATGTACTCGCGTGTTTATGGTCAATCGAAGTGTTTCCACGTTTCACCATCAAAACAATTGTTTTAAACAGGCGTTAATCTCGTGAGCAAGAGTAGAGCGTGTAATGGCTGTTAATGCCTGTCGGAAATCACCAGACAGTAATACAACAGCAACACTGAATATTCTCTCGTTGCCATTTAAATCTTGCAAAGCTCTATGTAATGCTTTGAGTGAATGTTTATGGTTCATGGTACACTTATCCCTGATCATGACTGAATTCATTTGCAATACTGTAGCCAATCCACTCTTTTTTTTTTAATGATACACATTGCATCTTGTATTTTATGAATGTCCAATGGCAGCTGATGCGGAATGTGCAGTTTTTTCACCATCTAACACAGTGACAACAATGTCCGAAGATGCAATTTCCTATTGCAATCATATTTTCACACGACTGCACCTGAAAGTTTAGTTGCTACAGGGAATGAAAATCCGGAGGTGGAATTCGAACACAAAGCCACTTGACCTCATTCCAGCAATACCCAGAAAGTTTACAGAAGCTTTTGAAATCCATATCCAGATTCTTGTTCCCACCCCCGAGAAGTACTCGGTGCCCATTCGACGCCCTTGCTCCTGTAAGTTCAGCCTCTGAAGGGGAACATTACGTTTGGTCGACATTATCCGGCAAAGTTACGGGAGCATCTAAAATCCAATTTCACATTATTATTGTTTCCCATCCAGAAAAACACCAGGAAAGCTTTTCTCTCTCCTCAAGAATTTTAAAGCAGTCCTTTTACACAGTTCGTGCAAAATACTTTTGTCTGGTATATGAGATGATGAGATTATCTTGAATTGGATTGAGAGTATTCGGATCGGCAGTTCTGAAATACAATCAAGACCCACTTTTTGTGTCCCTACATCAGCAAGTTAGGCTGGTACTGCTGTCCGAGAATATTCCGATCCCCCGGCATTATCTGGCAAAAATACAGGAATTTTCTTATTTCGATTTCAGACTCTCGTTCACCATCCCGAATTACACCAGAAATGAACTTTTCCAGCACCAAGATTTTAAGGGAAAGATCCAGCCACAGTTTGCATAAAAGACAGTCATCCCCTGAATTATCCGGCAAAGTTACTGTTATTTTTCAGATTGAATTTCAGATTCGGATTATCCATTTTGAAATACACCAGGGACAAAGTTTTCATGATCCAAGGCTTTTAAGGCAAGTCCCTGCTACAGTGTGTCTAAAGTACGGTTAACTGGCATTATCCGGCAAAGTTATCGAAACTCCTAAAATTCAATTTCAGATTATCATTTCACATTCCGAAATGCACACGGAGCTGACTTTGATTCTCCAGCACGAGCAAATTCAGTCGCTAGAGAGAATGGAAATCCGAACGCGGGACTCGAATCATATGCCTTTTCTCCTAATTCAGACAATATCCGTCAAGTTTACTGGAGTTCCTGAAAAATGATTTCAAATTATCATTTCCCACCCCTAGATACAATTGGAGATTACTTTTGTGCCCCTGAGCCGGCAAGTTCAGTCCCTGGAAGGGGCATTAGGGTCGTCCGGCATTATCTGGCAAAGTTACAGGAATTTCTAAAATTCGATTTCAAACTCTTGTTCACCATCCTGAATTACAACAGAAACTCCCACACCAAGACATTAAGGGTGAGCTCTTGCCACAGTTTGTGTAATAAATGGTCGTCCTGAATTATCCGGCAAAGTTACAGTTATTTCTCAGACTGGATATCAGATTCGGATTATCCATTTTGAAGTACGCCAGGGTTCAAGTTTTCACGATTCAAGGCTTTTAATGTAAGCCCCTGTTATGGTTTGTCTAAAATATGGTTGGTCGGCTTTATCCGGCAAAGTTACGGTTATTTTTGGAAACTGACTCGGAAATCGGATTCCACACCCAGAAATACGCCAAGCACCTAATTTTTGTTTATTTTGGTTTGCAATATCTTCTTCCACAGACACATGAGCAATGCCACATTTTGCGATTATTCCCTTATGGGAATCTGGCAACGTTTTTTCGGATTCTTCACATTTCCGGCAATAAAAACGTTATGGCGTGATTAATTGAAATAAAAACATCCCATGTTTTAAGTTGGACGAAATGACACTCAGTATGCAAAATTATATTATGATCGATTGAGTAGTTTCGGAGTCCATCACGGACAAACACTGTGACATGTATATTTTATATATAAAGATGTTACAAATCTCACTATTGTTTATTGGAAACAAAAAAGTCCAAATTTTGTCATATCCTGTAAAGTGTCATGTTGTTAAAAGATTTAGACAATATTTCAAATCAAGCATAAAGGTCTCTAACTGTTCATAACTAAGGAATTGCCGATATTGTATTCAGCAATTATTCTCCCACGAGAAAGCTCTTGTAAAATAAAATGTGAAACACCCATGTCTAGTTTAAACGATGTTTCTATATTACGTGGGGAAAAAAATTAATTAATATTTATATAATTTAAAACATTACTTCCTTGTTAAATGTTACTCCTTCATTAATTTTTCTTTGCTTTTTTAAGCAGAGTTTTTCTCTTAGAAAAGAAGAGAAATATTTAATACAAAGTGCCACAGGAAAAAAAAATTGTTTAAAAAATATTTTACATTTTGTTTATAAGTAGAAATTTTTTGAAATGTGATTGTGATGATAGATCTAGTTTCATTATTTAAAGAAAAATACATATATATATATGTATGTATATATACACACCGTATTTCTTTGAATGTAAGCCGCACTACTTTTCCAGTGTTAATACTATCGAAAATTGGGTGCAGCTTAGAATCGAAGGCA
Organism: Trichonephila clavata; assembly: GCA_019973975.1. NCBI lineage: Eukaryota > Metazoa > Arthropoda > Arachnida > Araneae > Nephilidae > Trichonephila > Trichonephila clavata. The sequence goes on from BMAO01022751.1 coordinate 42,684, forward strand.
AAACGTTTGCTGAATGGGGAAAATTTAACTGTTCATTTTGGCCACTTGCATCAGTGACTTATCCCATTCCGCAGTTTATCTCCAGTATTCATTTTATCCTAAACATCGTTGTCTGCTTATGTTTAGAAAAAATTTTTGTATGAGCTTTTTTTGCAATCACTGAAACATTAAAAATATAGATAGTAGTATTGTAGTATCAAAATGAGTTCACTGTGATGCAAGTATGAAAAGGGAGGCAATTTTATATGCAGAAAGAAAAAAAAAGAGAGCAGAGACCACAGAAAATTTCACTCAAATGAAACAAATATACGTGGATGGCGTATACAAAATGAAATAAATTTTGCTTGTAAATGTTCAACAGTAATTCCTTGACATTCTTTTTAAAAAATGTTGCATAACAAATGCATTAGATGGCACTAAAGAGGACACCTTGTGGGAAAATAGCAATGCCTGCACCAATTTTAAAGTCAGCAGTGACAATGGGAGTGACAAATAATTTTTGAAACATAATACTGATGGTTAGAGTAATTATAGCTTCATGTATGTATTTTTGAAAGTTTTTAATACTGGTAAAATAAATTATTTATTAACTTATTATTTATCATTAAGTTTTTAAATTTGTTAAGTATCACATATTGATGAACTTTTCACTCAATTTTTTTGTTTATGTCTCAAAAGCATCTAGAGAATTTAAGGGGGGGGGGGCTTAGAATCGATGACAATACTTTTTTACAAAAACATTTTGAGAATTTGCAATGGGTCATAGAATTAAGTAAATACGGAAAAATATCTATATATATATAAAAAAATGAATGTTTGTATATATGACCTCGCTTCACTCCAACACTGTTCAACTGATCACTATGAAAATTGGCATGTATATGTATTTTTTGTGGAAAAGGTTTTTGTGCTATCCTCTTTGTTGCAGTTCCCCACCAGGTGGCGTTACAGCATATCAACTTTTGCACCATTCAATCAATTGCCAAGTTGCCAACATGGTCGCCAAAAATGATGCCGACTTGGCTCTAACGCCAATATATTGCAATGTTTCCATTGAATCGCCACTGTAATGTAAGGAATGGCGTTGCTTGCAAAGTTTGCAACTTAACATAAAATGAATACAACAGAAAGTAATATTAATGTATTACCCAGATATAAATTATTCTTAATATTTTAAGCGTTCATTACACAAAATTTGTAACAATGTGTTACTTTTGCTGAGCAGAGATCAACTTAAGAAGGTGTTTTCAAAAATCAACCCACAAAAGAGTTACGGGGCATATATATCTATACAAATAAATAAAATTGAAGTGTCTGTTTGTAATTTCAAATTAGCAGCTTTTTACTTAATGCACTAAAAGTATATACGGTACTCATAACAAAAAACCAATTTTTAAAATTTTTGTCTGTCAGTCTGTCTGTTTGTTCCGGCTAATCTCGGAAACGGCTGGTGCGATTTAAAAAATTCTTTCACTAATGGAAAGCTACATTAACGGGGAGTGACATAGGCTATATTTTATTCCCGTATTCTTACGGGAACGGAAACTATACGGGTGTACGTGAAACTGAATGCCAAGATGAACGCCAAGCTGAGCTAATGAAGTCGTTGTTTTGGTTACTGGCGACCGATGCTCTTCATGAGACATAATAAATTTACGCGCACATGATAATACGCTGACACGTGCCATAATTTTTTTTATGATAGTTATCTCACTGTTCAGTTAAGTAGAGCATCGGCTGTTTCGGATGCACTTTTAAAAATAATAAATCAAGGCTCCATAAGCAAAAAGCAATGCAAGAAACAAAAAATTGATAAGTTTTAATCCTTTCTCTTTTTTTTATTTACATTTTTAGTCACATTTAAACAATAGTTATTATAATCCCAATCTATATCTATACAAATAAATAAAATTGAAGTGTCTGTTTGTAATTTCAAATTAGCAGCAATTGTTTGCGGGGGTTTAAGGGGCGTTAGAAATTCCGATTTTTAAGTTATTAGACGTACAGTCTTGAAACTTAGTAAGTAGATTCCTCTCATAGGGTAGAGATACGCTACAAAATGGGTTTCGTGAAAATTGCCCTCAAGTGGCGTTGCGGGACTTAAGGGGCATTATAGATAATTATTTCCATTTATAAACTATTAGACGCACAGTTTTTATATTTGATAAGTAGATTTCTTTTATAGAGTAGAGATCAGCTATAAGAAGGTTTTGTGAAAACAGACCTCTAAATGGCGTTGCGGGGGATTTAGTGGCGTACTAGATAAATATTTTCGTTTTTAAACTACTTCACCTCCCTGCTTGAAAATTGGTAGGAATGTTTCTTTCATGGAGTAAATATCCGCTACAAAACAGGTTTGGGAAAAATTGACCCCCAAGGGGTGTTAAGGGCAGATATAAATAATTATTTCTATTTTTAAACTATTAGATGCACAGTTTGAAATTTGGTAAGCAGATTCCTCTCATAGGATAGAGATACACTACAAAATGTGTTTTGTGGAAATCGACCCCTAGGCCGCGTTGCGGGGGTTCAAGGGGCGTTATTGATAATTTTTTTTTGCATTTTTAATTTATTGGGCGCACAGTCTTCAAATTTTGCTAAGCAGATTCCTTTCATAGTGTGCAATTCCCCTACAAAATTGGTTTTGTGAAAACAGACCCAGAAGTGGCGTTGCGGGGTTTAAGTGGCGTTAGAGATAATTATCCCCATTTTTAAACTATTAGACGTACAGTCTTGAAATTTGATAAGCAGATTCCTTTCGTAAAGTAGTGAACCGCTACAAAATGGGTTTCGCGAATATGAACTACTAAGTTTAATTTCGGGAGATTAAGAGGCGTAATTGATAAATATTTCCATTTTAAACTATTTGATCATCCTGCTTGAAAATTGGTAGGCATGTTCCTTTCATGTAATAGAGTTCCTCTAACAAAGAGTAAAACGAAAATTGACCCCCAAGGAGGGTTGCGAAAGGTCAAGAGGAGTTACAGAAAAAAAATTCATGTTTTTAATTGTTAGACCCATATACTTGAAATTTGTTAAGCATGTTTCTTTTGTTGAATAGGGATCGACTAAGAATGTATTTTAAGCAAATCAAGTTCTGGGGGGGTGCAGGGGGTTACTGGGACGTATTGACAAAAAAAATTACTTTTTTCGAGCTACAAGGACTATAATAATGAAATTTGGTTTGCATTTTTCTTTTGTTGAGTTGAAATCCGCTAAGAGCGGTTATTTTGGAAAACGGCTCTCAACGGGATTACGGGGATATTGATAGTAAAACTTTTGTTTTTTTTTCCTGTTAGATTTAGACTTGAAATTTGGCTTGCATATTCAATTTACGGAGTAGAGATCCACCGAAAATTGGTTTTGCGGGAATCCACTTGGTTTTTGGGTTACGAAAGTGCAAACATCATTCTATGCTTCAATTTTAGAGATTTTTAGAAAACACAAATTAGATGAGTTCTGCCCCTTTTTTTATCAACAGGCGACAGTTACAGGTATAAGTATATTTTTCAATACAATCGAATTCTTAATGCAGAACTTAGATATCAATAATTTATACATATATATAAGCAGTAAAAATTTATAAAACATCATGAAATTCCCAGCGAAGCGGGCGGGTAACAGCTAGTAAATAAATAAAATTGAAGTGTCTGTTTGTAATTTCAAATTAGCAGTTTGTTACTAAATGCATTTAAAGGTATTTACGGTACTTATATCAAAAAATCAATTTTTAAAATTTTTGTCTGTCTGTTTGTTCCGGCTAATCTCCGAAACGGCTGGTGCGATTTTAAAAATTCTTTCACTAACGGAAAGCTACATTAACGGGGAGTGACGTAGGCTATATTTTATTCCCGTATTCTTACGGGAACGGAAACTATACGGGTGAACGTGAAACTGAATGCCAAATTCAACGCCAAGCTGAGCTAATGAAGTCGTTGTTTTGGTTACTGGCGACTGATGCTCTTCATGAGACATAACACTGTTACGCGCACATGATAATACGCTGACACGTGCCATATATTTTTTTTTTTTATGATAGGTTTATCTCACTGTTCAGTTAAGTAGAGCATCGGCTGTTTTGGATGCACTTTTAAAAATAATAAATCAAGGCTTCATAAGCAAAAAGCAATGCAAGAAACAAAAAATTGATAAGTTTTATGGTTAGTTGTAATTTTTTTTTTTTTTTATTTACATTTTTAGTCACATTTAAACAATAGTTATTATAATCCCAATCTATATAAATAAATAAAATTGAAGTGTCTGTTTATAATTTCAAATTAGCAGTTTGTTACTAAATGCATTTAAAGGTCATCAAAAGGTTTATATCAAAAAATCACTTTTTAAAATTTTTGTCTGTCTGTCAGGGGGTTACTGGGGCGTACTGACAAAAAAATTCCTTCTTTCGAAATACAAGGATTATAATAATGAAATTTGGTTCACATTTTTCTTTTTTTGAATTGAAATCCGCCAAGAACGGTTATTTTGGAAAACTATTCTCAACAGGATTACGGGGGTATTGATAGTAAAAATTTCATTTTTTCCCCGTTAGATTTGGCTTGCATGTTTATTTTACAGAGTAGAGATCAACCGAAAATTGGTTTTGCGGGAATCCACCTCATTGTAGTGTTACGAAAATGCAAACATCATTCTATACTTCAATTTCAGAGATTTTTAGAAAATACAAATAAGACGAGTTCTGCCCCTTTTTTTTATCAAGAGGCGACAGTTACAGGTATAAGTATGTTTTTCAATACAATCGAACTCTTAATGATAGGACTTAGATATTAATAGTTGATATATATAACATCATGAAATACCCAGCGAAGCGGGTGGGTAACGGCTAGTTATAAATAAAAAAAGAATCCTTTTTATCAGCTACTAGATCTACAGATTTAAAATTTAACTAATATGTTATTTTTGTTCAGTTGAGATGTGCAAAAAGCTTTGTTTTTTGTTTAATTTGTGCAATTCACGTAAAATTAACTCATTAAAAACTTCTTTATCCTTCAATCTGTATTCTTTTATTTTTCTGTTCACTCATGCGAAGAACGAGTATACTAGCTAGTATATTATGAGAATGAATTTTTTTGGAAATTCTCCATGTGTTTTTGTGAGTTGAGATAAAATAATTTTATATTATTATACATTTTAATAATTATATATAAATTTAGTTAATCCAAAGAGTTTTATATATATACAAAATTAAGTAAACTTTTTATGATTTATAAATTTTGAACTAAATGCACTTTCCTCAGATTTCCTCATTACTAATGGAAAAATAAAATTGTGTCCGATTTCTGTAATCAAATATTTCGGAAATGAATCCAAATCTTCCTGTGTAGAGTGCACTATGAATAATAAATTATGAAAATTGTTATTATTTCTTGTTGAATCTTCTGAAAATGTTTCATTTTTAAAATGAAATGTATTCATTTTTTAAAATTTATCTAATCTAACTACTCTGCAATAAAAAGAATCCTAGCAATAGTTATAAAAGAAAGCAGTGTGACTGCACAGCTTCATTTGGTTTTGAATTTTACTACGCTATTATTGAGTGACGTAAGGAAATATTAATTCATGAAAGTTCTGTATTAACTGTTTTAAAGCATTTTAATGATTATTTGCAGTAATTCTTTTTAGTTATTACTGTAGATGATCTGCATAATCTTTAGTGTATATTGTATTTGTCACTGATAGCTTAAATTTGAAAATTGAATTAAATATTTTTTAGTGAAATACATTTCATTAAAATATATGCATACCCTAATTTTTCTAACAGGAAGAAGAGGCACACTATATGCGACTTGTAAGCATTTTACATGACATCATTCTCTGTGACACCAAAACTCCTGAAAAAAAGGAAGATCTTTTGAGGTTTGTTATATTACTCAAATTTTGTCAATTTTAAAAATATTCACTTGTGTATCTTTTCCCTCATATTTTCCCTTTCTGCCCCTATTTGATTCACCAGAGGAATTTTTGTTTTTTGTTTTTGAGATCATTTCATGCATTACCATTAAAGTTTGTAGAAGTATTATAAAAAGTTCGTAATTTTCATTAATAATTCTTGCTTTTCTAAAAAAAAAAACTTTTAATGTTGATTGACCAATTTTGTTTTATTTAATTGTACATATGTTATGTCAAAAAGGATGCATATAGAATACATTTATTATCATTATTTCAAAGGATGTGATTGCATTTTTATATGTTTGTTCAGTGTTTTGTTTTGATTTTTAGTTCATTAAAAGTGCTGACTGAATAAATATGTTTCCTCTTTTTTTAATAATAATTTGTGCTTAAGAATTTTAAAATCTTTTGAGTTTAATGATAATTTTATGTAATGCTTCATTATGTGAGCCTGTTTTCCCTCAATTAGTTATCAGTTAGATCTTGTATAATATTTGGTAGTGGATGCACTACCATCGTTGCAATACTCTATAGATTTTATCTATGTTCTTCAATTCATGCATTGCTCTGCATCATACATTACTACACAGATAATTGAGCTGATGGACACAAATAAGTGGATTCTATTAAATCTCAGAAATAAAAAAACATATTAGAGATGGTAAATTTCTAAAATTGACATTGTGGAATTAAATTAAAGTATTTAAATTTACAAAAAATTTTCCCATCTCTATATATTTTACCCATATCTTCTTCACCAAATTTCTTCCATCTTTATAATACTTAAATTTAAAACTTTCCTTATAATTTTAAGTTATAATCATATAGTTTACAAGTGGTTTAGTATTTTTTAGCATTATTAATGGAATTTCAGAATTTTATTTTCTTGTTCCAAATAAATTGTACAATTTTCACTAATATATATATATATTTAATCCATAAATGTATATAAATAGTTATAAAACCTAAGTATAACTAGTCAAAATAGTAAGAAATATATTCGCCACTGTAGTACAATAGCAGACTCCTGGCCTTAGGAACCAAGATTGCAAGTGAAATTAAGTTTTGTGGCTAGCCAACCTTCATCTGTAATTTGCCTATACTCTGGGCCAAATATATATATATATATATATTTCCTGTTTTAAAATCCAAATTAATTTATAGAGGAAAAGTAGATAAAATAATTGTCTGAGGAAAAAAATATTGTCGCTATTAGTTGAAACAAAACAAAATTTTTTTAAAAATTAGTGAACTGTTTCGTTTAAAATAGATTTTTATCTTAATTTCTATAGTACCTTGATGTAAAATTATATAATAAAACTTAAAAGCTGTTTTCTACTTAACTAAATTTTACCATAGCTTGACATAAATTAAGATGTTTATTGGGTTTGTAATTTCATATATTTCATTTGTGAATTTCTCTGAATTGCTTATGCTCATTTGAGCACCAACCTTTGTTAGGGGAACAAAATAAATAAAACTTGTTAAATAATGGGAATTTAAAAAAAAATCTTCTGTCTTTGTATAATGTAGGTTTGTTAATACCTATATAAATTTTATAATGAATATTTTTTGAGTAAATTTATATAAAAATTAGTATTTTAATTTTGGGGATGTTTTTCCCTCTGATTCTTTATAAAATATGAAAATAAAAAATTATCAATATAATAAATATTAATTATTCTAAAAATATTTGGAAGCTCAGTGGTCGAGTGGTAGCATATCATGCTTCCATGCCGTAGGTCAGGGGTTCAAACCCCAGGCTGGGCAGGTTGACTCAGCCTTTTATCTCTTCAGTGGGTCGATAAAGGAGTACCAAGCTTGCTTGGGAACTAAACACTGGAGTTTTTGCATCAGACTGACCATCTGACCAGAACATCTGCTTATGCACCTCAGCACCCGTGACGAAAGCTGATATGGGCACAGTAGGTTTTGGCTCTCTAATAGGTTGGTGCGTCAATGAGTGAAGTTTAAAAATATATAATTAGCTGCTGTTTCAGTTATTCGTATTGTTTGAAAAGGAAAGTCTGAAGTGTCTCAAAATGTTAATGCATGTATTACAGTCATACTATTGATTTGCTGACCAACATGCCAATGTCCAGCTATGAAGAGCTGATGACTCCTGTTGTGAAGAAGGATGATAAAAACACCAATGTGTTTGATGGTATGGACTTGGAAGCAATAAACATTCTGCTTGCATTTCTAGAGAAAAGACTTGACAAGGTAGATACTGTTTACAAACTGGTCATAAAATAAGAATTTAATATAGGATTTTTTTATATTCTATTTAGAACTACCTGTCCAAGGACCTCTGTCTAAAACTTTGTTAAATCTGTAGTACTCACTTTGTTTTCTCCATTGGCCACTATATTTTAAAGAACTGATTCCTTTGATCTGCTGGAATATAGGTTGGTTTAATGGTTAAATCTAGAAATATATGTGCAAATAGAACCACTATTATTACATTAAATTTGCTTTGCAAAAGGTTTAGTTTGGATTCCAAAACCTATTAATATTGATCTTTTCTAATTGCTTATAATATAAAAACAAATTTTTCTTAGCTTTCTATGAATAATTATATGAACTTTCCCCCTTGAATATAAAACACACTCAAACGTATTTTGTGTGATATTTTACAGCCTCATAAAACCTACAAGGAAATTCTATCTCCAGTTTTGACTACTCTGAGTGAATGTGCTCGTGCAAACAGTGTCATTCGCAAGTACTTAAAGAAAAAGGTAAAGTGGAAGCAACTTTTCATTAATATACATTTCCCTTTTAAAAGCACTGCATTTTAAGGAATAATATTAGTTTTAAGATTTTTAATCTCTGCCTTGTTTACATTTAAAATTTCTAGGCAAACTTGCTCATGAGACTGTTAAAATTTTTAAAATTAAGTTGAAACTTATATTTTTGAACTCGAGTAAATTTTGACAGAAATTTAAGTATTTTTTACTTATCATACTTTTTTACTGCCACCTATCTGGTCTAGTGGTTAATGATGCTGACTGTGGTGCTGTAGGGCTTAGGTTCGAATCCCAGGAAGGCATAAATGTTTGTAAATGTATAGTGCTTTTGTGGCAGGGGGTACTCTAAATATTTATCATGCCGCTAGTCCTCTTGTGTAGTTGATGGAAGGGGAAGAAAGGTGGGAGGTTCCTACCACTCCCAGAGTGCTCTTCAAAATTAAGGTGGAACCGAGCCAAATTGTACTGCCACATGCATGGTGCTCAAAGCTATGGCTAATGACAGGTGTAAATAACTAGCCCCTTGCCATGATGAATTTTGTGGATCTTGATTTGGGACTGCCAATCAGGTGGCATTAGCAACAACAATGACTTGTTTACTGTTCATTTCCCCAAAATTTGCAAGACTAATGTAAATTTTGAAGATATTTTTGTTTTATATTAAAAAGCAATTATACAAGACTATTTTACAAAGCCTAACCTTACAGATTATTTATTTCTATTTTTTAAAATTATGGTCTATGTTATAAATGATCTATTTGAATGTAAGTTATAGTATATTTATGCAGGTGCTTCCTCCTTTGAAAGATGTCATGAATCGGCCAGAAGAGGGGACTACTCTGCGAAACAGGTAACAAGAAATATAGAGTTTTGCAAAATTGGTTACCTTACTGAAAGTTACAGTTAAACTTGAAAGATTTATATGTGGTAGGCAACCTGTATGTATAGTATCATTCCATTAATCAAAAGATTTTTTTCTTAAAAAATTTAAAAAAATCTTTTAACTTTTTGCTTCTTGCTCCCATCAAATTAGCAGGGTGAAATTTCCCTCTCTATACCAAGTGCACTTGATATTTCCGGGCTGGAGTGTTGGGAAGTAACTCGCCATAAAAAGCTTGAAACAATCTATTTCTTAATCTATACACCAGATGGCGGTACCGTATTATTTGTAATGTTTTTAGCGATAATTGTTTATTTTTTTTACTAATGTCAACACAATCAAACATATAAGCAATACATTTTTTTAATCATAGGTCAAGTACTTAATTAGGCTCTTCATGAAAACGTATGGGTTACGTTCTCTGATAAAATATATATATATATATATTTTTAATATTGTATACAATATGGAGTTAGAGCCAGAAAGTGAATCGGATTCTACTTTTAGTACTTTTTAGTACAATAAAAATATGGAAGCAGTAGACATTGTAGACTAATATATTGGAGATTACTTTATTGCTCAAAAACGAGGTAAAAAGTACTATGAGAAAATATTTTTCATTTGTTAGATGAAACTATTTTGAACTCGTACCTAATTTACAAAAAATCACATTTGATGTTCTGTTTATCTTTAGTAGATGAACTTATTGAAAAGTATTCTATATCAGATACCACTGCAAAAAAAGACCAGCCAATCTTGGAGAATAAACCCAACCCTTTTTTTTTAAAAGACATTTTATTAGACAGATACTTCCATCTGATAAGAAGCGGCAACCATCAAGAAAATGCAAACTTTCTTGTTCCAAAAGAGATGAAAACAATAAGAGATGCATAAAAGAAACTCGATACTATTGTCCAGATTGTGATGTTAGCCTTTGCATCTCATACTTTAAAGTTAATCACACAAGAAAAAATTACTAATTTTTATTTATATTATGCATAAGTGTATTGAAATTTTCATTTAATGTTTAAAATACATGTTTTTTTAAATCTTTTCTCTTTGTTGGAAAACCAGCATTCAGTGATTATAATCATAAATGTTTGCTTTACTTAAAAAATTAAATTTCATATTTCAGCTAAAAATGAATACATATTTTGAACATGTACTTCGTTTTATATAATTTTCTTGAAAAAAAAATATAGGCACTTTTAGGACAGTTTTCTTCAAAATTATCTGACCATTAAGGGGTTAAGAGTATTATTACATATTTTAATAATAGTCTCAAAAATAAGTATGAACTAATTTATTTTTTGCTCTAAATTTATTTTTTAACATGGTGTTGAATTTTTCTTCTTTTTAAAATTTTATAGTAAAATTTAACTGCACACAAGTAACAATATTTTTGAAAAATAAATTACATTACAGCCAATAAGCACTGTGTTTAGGATTTCATTTGAAACTCTAAAAGTACTTACCTGTATGGGGATTTTTAATTTGGAAAAAGCAGTTCTCAAAAGAAATCTCTCAGATTGCCAGCTTGTTCAGAATAAAATAATTCTAAATACTTTTACATTGCTAATATAAGTTTTTAGTATTAAAAAATTTAATTAAAAACATTTAAATAGGTTTTATTTTATTATTAAAATTTAATTTTCCATGCAAATCTAAATATTTAAGTTAAACTGTAATTTGCATTGTCAACACAAAGCTCAACATATTGCTTACATGTTTTCTTAAACTTGTTATATTTCTTGCTGTTTTCTGAGCTTTTCAGCTTATATTATCAAATTTTGCCAAAAAATTATATTTTTATACAAACTAGTAAGTCTAAATTAATAGAAAATAATTGATAAGTGTATAATGGAGCTATAAATTGTGTGAAAGACTAATAAAAATGCTAGAAATCTTTATGGAATAAATTTGTGACTCCCCCCCCCCCCATCTTTAAAAGACAGCTGTTAAACTTTTTTATATATATATATATATTTACATAAACATTATACATTTTAGCATAAAACATTTTTTATTAACAATGTGTATTGTTATGTTAGACAAACTTGATAATTTTTTTCCTACAATACTCTGATTGAAAATTCAATTTTGTACTTCAAATACTGGTTGTTATACCTTTTCTTCTTAAGGAATCCCACATAAATAAATTATGTAGGTAGAGTTTTTTTTAAAAAAAAGTTTTGCCATTTATAAATTAGGAGTAACATTATTATTATAATGTGTAAGACAGTAATCTTCAAACTGTGTTCCCCGGAACCCCAAGGTTCCACAAAGCATACCCAGAAGTTCCATGAGTCACAATAAAAGAATCGAGAAGAAATAAATATGCATGCAAAGTGGATTCATGTTCTTTGAAGTTTGTATAGTTACATGTATCTAAAACTCAGCCCCTATTCATTTAAACTGAAAATTTTATTTAAATATAACTTTATTTTGCAACACTTTTATTATAATATAAGAAAAGAAAATTAAAGCATTTATCTTTATATATATACTTTCTACCAGATTGAATATTCTATTGTTTACTATCTCAGGTTCCATGAGATAATTTTATATTCATTAGTTTGCACAATGTCTTGCAAAACTAAATAGTTTTTTAATGGAAAAGGCACCTTTTTTTACGCTTGTGCGAAACAACACCTATTATGATGGAAAGGAATTGACATATGAACAGAGTTGATGTTAAAATCTAAATTTAAGCAAGAACAGCTTCTAAATTTTAGGTTGCAAATTCACGCAAAATACACAGGATTTCTCACACAGATATAAACACTTTAATGCCATTCAGAGCATTGTGTTTAGGTGAAATTTATTTCTCAACGTAAGTGGCTACAAAAACAAATTAAACTCTGACTATGTAATACGATTGCATTTAATCCAGCGTTTCTCAAATTTTGTGGTGTGCTCCTTAGGTGGGGGGGGGGGAGCATGATAACCTTACATGAAAATAAGCATTGTTGAAAATAAAAAATTCTTAAAAAAAATTATTAATTTACTGAATGGGAGAAAAAAACAAAATACATTCTTATATAACATTAAGTAAAACACACATTTACACTTATAAATGTATCAGTACAGTATAATGTATTGCTAATTAATTTATCAATGCTAAGTTAAACAAAAAATTAATTATTACTACTGATCCCATAGACTTGTCATATACAAATTTAATACTTATCTTGATAATTTGTAAGGTTTATAAGTAAAGTATTGTTGCTTTAATGTCAAAGTACATTATTATTGAATTTAATTCCTGATGAAATTATTATTGAAAATTGTATCGCAAACATTGAAAGTTTGAGAAGTACTGATTTAATCTCAATAGACATAGACCAACAGTTTGTGTAAAAAATACTAGCATATATCCCAGTTACTAAATATAATGCATGGGTAGGTGACACATGAATCACAAATTAATATTATTAATGAGTAAATTATGTTTAAAAAAATAGATGAAATTAATTTATAATAAATGCAATACTTTTTTTAATTGCCTTTATGTAAAGTGCATATAACATGTTGATCTGCTTTAAATATTTCTTTGATATATATTCTTCGGAAGTATGTGTATGAAATGGGATTTTACGAAAACACTTTCTAGCTCTAGGGGTTCCATGTGGCCGCATTAGCCTAGTGGTCAAGGTAGCGGACTTGTGGCTGGCATGTCATGACTTCAAGCCTAGTACTGCTGAAGACCCGCTGTGTAAGGGAGTGATGCATATTAAATCTGTTGAGAGCTCAAATGTCCCCCGTTAGTGTGGTAGATAAGAGAGGGGTGTCCTCTCTTAAATACCTGGGGTGAGGACCAGCTCAGTTGTCATCCTCATCACTTGACCATGGTTCAAAATTACGAGGTTCGTTGCCAAATTGCCTTGTGTAGCTGAACAGTGCAACATTAATACTCACTTCCTCACTCACTCTAGGGGTTCCACAAAAGCACCTTCAAGTTCTGGAGGTTCCGTGAGCTGAAAAAGTTTGAATACCACTGGTGTAGGAAATTATATTTATAGTTTGGGTTTGGTTAATTGAAAACAACAATTTTCAGTTTAAGGAAACAGACTGTGGCAAAAGACAACATTAATTATTCTTATGATTATTTAAGAATATATACTTTTTTTAGTGATTAGTATTTTAATTGAATAAAGTTTTAAAAAAAGCATTTTTCTCTTTGTTGCATATTAAGTAGAGGTCGAATATGTTGAAGATGACAAACTTATTGATCAAACCAAGATTGTTACATCAAAGCATGGCAAATAGTGTTGTCACATTTAATCTTTATGGTACAATGCAGTGCTGTTTTAAGCTCCTTTTGGGCCCTGGGCACAGAAGATCTACACTGGAGGATTGAAATTCATAACCAGAAATCGAATAAGTCCAGTTGCATAAACCAGAGTTACAACACACAATCCATAGAAAGATATAAACATTACAACATTTGTGTAAATTAACAGGTTTCACCTGCAAACCTTCATTATAAATAAAATATGAAGTTTTATTATTCATATAATGTGCACTGTGTGATAATTGAATGTAGTCTGAATTATTACAAATTGCATATGCTAGCAATATATACCATTTTGAAAAAAAATTCACCAAATCAAAGCGTATCTCCAAATGCTGTCATCGTAAGCATGAACAAATTGTGTTTATACATGCTTTGGAATGGTTTTTCCCTATTGGCTGCTTATCATTGCATTTTATGACATCTTTTCATTTTACAATTAATCAATGGTATAAGTACTGAAATTAATCATGACATATTAGAATTTCAAAATTTGACTTTCCTGTTGAATAACTAAAGTAAGACAAAATATTTTGTAAATTTTCAAATAACAATATTCATATTTTAATGGAAATGAATTGGCATAGCATAAAATTCTTATAATTAGTTTAAATATTGTAATGTATCCTTAAATTTTGATGTTGATTATATTTGACATAATCTATTATTGTCTTGCAATGAATTGTCATAATTAGTTAAATCCTCTTTTTGATTTTCAGTTGGACATTGAGGAGGGGTTTAAAATGTAAAAATGTTCTATATATTTTTTGATCAAACAATTTACGAAGCAGATTACCTTGTAATCTCTACACTTATGGATTTGTTACCTTCTATGACTGAATTTACAGCAAGGATTTGTTTTGACATTGTATTTATCCAACAGTGTTAAATTCCTCAAGAATTGTTTTTCAAGTATTAGCAAAGGAATGCGTTTCCTGTCAATCTGGGAAAGTGTATATAAACATTACAATTATGATTATTACAGTTTAAAGTACTTTTATGGCATAGTAAAAGTAATTTAATAGTGTTAGTTGCCATTTTAAATTAGATTAAGTATGTCATCTGTGGTTCCATTCCTTCTACGTTATAAAGAGTTCAACGTGTACAATTATTTTCAGAAAATGAAATAAGCTATTCTAGACATAATGTCCAAAAAAGCTCACAGAATTATCTCCAAGTTGGATAAAGAAACGGAAAGGAATGTTACAAAAAAAAAAAAAAGAAAGAATGTTGTATTACATGAAACAACTTAATTTGTTTTCGACTTTCAAAAAAGGTCCAGTGAATTTATTTTATGAAAACAAGCATTAAGAAATTTTCGTTTTTGCCCTTTTAAATTATGGAAAACATCTTTCATTAATCCTACTTTAACATATATTTGAGCTAAATTGCACAATACTTTGTTGTATTTAAAGAACAATAAAAAAAGTAACTCTACAAAAATTTCCTAACCAATTTGCTTTAAAACAATTCCTGCTAAGCTAGAGTCCTAATCCTCACCCTTTTTCAAAGGATGCTGTTGGGAGAAAAATTTACTAGCAGTTACTTTAATATATCTATTAATATTACTTTTCGATGTTGTGTCTCTAGGTAAATAAAAAAAATTTGTTTTAGCTGGTAAGTCTACTTCTTAATTTTACTTTTATAAATTGTAAAGAGAGAAATATTTGCACAGATGTAACTAATAGAATATTGTATGAATTATTTATTCATTTTCATTGTGCAGGCTTGTGAAACTGATGACATCTCCCGTTTTTGATGTCAAAGAACTTGTTGCCGATCTCCTGTTTGTTTTGTGTAAAGAAAATGGTAAGGCAAAGCGATAATTATGTTTTTGTAAATTGAAAACATTTTACCTTATTCATATTTTAAGATAGAAATATTCTTTTATGATTAAAAAAACTAAATATATATATAAAGGAGAAAACGACTCACTTCACTGACTGACTAATCACAATATCTCCGGAACTATTCAAAAGTGGCGTTATAAATAATTCTTTCCATTTTTAAACTACTCGATGTACAATCTTGAAATTGGGTAAGCAGATTCTTTTCATTGAGTAGAGATAAGCTAAAAAATGAGTTTAGTGAAAATCGACCCCCAAGTGGCGTTCTAGATAATTATTTCCATTTTAAAACTATTAGATGCACAGTCTTTATATATAACTAGCTTTCATGGCCCAGCGTTGCACTGGCTTATACCGAGGGTATAACTTAATCCCCATGTTAATTTCCTCCTTTTATTCTAACGCCAACACTTTTGTGGGGTTTGACGCGTACGATGTGAGTGCATGACCCGTGAGTGCGTGTCATGGCTTTGTTGCTTAAAATTTTCCCTTCTCTTCACAAATTCTCGATCCTAGTACCACTGAAGACCCACCGTGTAGGGAAGGGATGCACGTAAAATAAATCGAGAGCTCAAACGTCCTCCCGTTGGTGTGGTGTGGTAGTTAGGAGAGAGAGGTGCCAGCTCAGGTGTCGTCCGCGTCATTTGACCATGGTTCAAAATTACGCGGACCGTCCCTAAAAGGCCTCGTGTTGCTGAACAGTGGGACGTTAATATTCACTCAACTTCACAAATTCAGCACTTCCAATATTATTTTCCGAAATTACTTTGATTTCTTTGTTTCTTTCCTCTTCGCTTAGCCCGGCGTTGCACGGGCTTTTACCGAGTGAATAACTTCACCCTCATGGTAATTTCGTGTTTCCCTCAGGCCGATAGCACGTGTGTGTGTGTGTGTGCGTGCGATGTGAGTGATTTCTTTAACAATGTCATAAAAACTCCCTTTTTCGAAATTTGTTCTTGCGTTGGTGTGGTGTGGTAATTATTAAAGACGGGTGAAAGCTCATGTGTCGTCCTCGTCACTTGAGCATGGTTGAAAATTTCGAGGTCCGTCACCAAAAACCCTCGAATAGGCAAACAGTGCGAATTTAAAAATCACCCACTCACTTTCCAATTCTTTCGTTTTACCGAGTGAATAACTTCATCCCCATGGAAATTTCGTGTTTCCCTCAGGCCGATAGCACTTGTGTGTGTGTGTGTATGCGCGCGATGTGAGTGATTTCTTTAACTATGTCATAAAAACTCCCTTTTTAGAAATTTGTTCTTGTGTTGGTGTGGTGTGGTAATTCTTAAAGATGGGTGAATGCTCAGGTGTCGTCCTCGTCACTTCAGCATGGTTGAAAATTTCGAGGTCCGTCACCAAAAACCCTTGAATAGGCAAACAGTGCGAATTTAAAAATCACCCACTCACTTTCCAATTCTTTCCTTTGCCTGAGTGAATAATTTCATCCCCATGGAAATTTCGTGTTTCCCTCAGGCCGATAGCACTTGTGTGTGTGTATGCGTGCGATGTGAGTGATTTCTTTAACTATGTCATAAAAACTCCCTTTTTCGAAATTTGTTCTTGCGTTGGTGTGGTGTGGTAATTATGAAAGATGGGTGAAAGCTCAGGTGTCGTCCTCGTCACTTGAGAATGGTTAAAAATTTCGAGGTCCGTCACCAAAAATTTTCGAATAGGCAAACAGGGTGAATTTTAAAATCCCACTCACTTCAACGATATTGATTCATATGAGAAAAAATCATAAAATATGCAAAACATCATTGTTTTGTAAAAAAAAAGTTTTTTTCCTATAAAATTCTTTAAAGAAATATAGTTTTTGGCATTTTATTTTTTTAATCATTGATTCTAAATGATCAATGACTTTTTTAAAAATCATTTTCATTTAAATGCATCGATATTTATTCATTTTAGAAGAAATCATAAAATAGGCAAAGTATTATTATTTTGAAGAAAAAAAATCCGAATCGTGACAAATAAGTGATGTTTGGTATTTAATTTATTCAATCACTGATATTAAAAGAGCAAAGTATGAATCTTTTTAGTTCAGATGGTTTACTTATCATAGTTATAAGAAATCCTTATACGTAACGATTGAAAAATTTCGATTAATGATTTACAGAAAACAATTCTTTTTTACTTAAAAAAATGTATATTTAAAGCTACAAAGAAAACGTTCTGATATAATATATTACGAAAAACCGAGCATATTCATTATTTTAACAATAATTATTTTCTTAGAGCTTAAAATAATACAAAGGGTTTGTGTGTATGTGTGGTATTTTCATTTGCCAATGAATCGTTATATACTGGTAGCTAAAGTATAGTCCAGAAAACAATAATCTATCGTTTTATCCAGAAAAAAACAGATTATACAGTGTTGTCATTACATAATTAATCTAGTAATGAATAACGGAAAAAATATTGCAACATCAAGTTTGACCTTGGCCACTGAGCGTTAAACAGAGGGGAAAAAATAATAATAATGATTCTCGCGCATGCGCAAAGCCTTTAGAATGTCTAAAAGTTTTCATTATTTTTTATGGCTCAATTTTTAATTGAAAATTCCAAGTTTTCACATATTGATTGGAAACAACAATAATTTTTGAAGAAAAAAGGTTACAAAAATAATGCTTATATTATTTCTCGCAAAAACTTTATTTTACGAAAATCACAAAAAAAATCTTAAAAATCCGTAATTTTTAAGCAAAATCGACACACAAGAAAAAATTTAATGCAATTTTTTTTTTTTTCAATGAAGGAATTATTACATGATTGATTTAAGTATTTTGAGTGTTTTATTACAATTCGTTCAAATAAGTTTTCGGCTTTTTATTTTTTAAATCGCTGATTCTGAAAGTTTTAAAAATCATTTTTATATAAACGCAACGATATTGATTCATATCAGAAAAAATCATAAAATATGCAAAACAGCGTTGTTTTGTAAAAAAAAAAAGTTGTTTTTTTTCTATCAAATTCTTTAAAGAAAGATAGTTTTTTCCCGGAAACGAAACTGCAGCATTTTTAAAAATAGTTGTATGCTGAAAAAAGAACAGAAAGTATAAATTTTTCAAATAACAAAATTTCACTACTATTTTAATACTTGAAGTAAAATTGTGAGAATTTTTTGAAATATTCGACACGGGGAAAAAAGTTTCATGCAATTACGCATTATTTTAAAGTAAACTATAAGTTTTATGAAAGAGAACAAAAATTTCGATACTGATAAATATTTTAAATAAATCTCAGAAATGCATTGAATGCATTTTAATTTTTTAAAAAAATATATTAATTTAAATCCATTATCAATAAATACTAATAAAAAAAATTCTACAGATAGCTCTTGAAACGTTTGGATGTTTGATTAAACATATATAAGTGTTAAAAATCCACTTTTGGGGGAAAACCTAGTTATATGCTAACATTTTTTCACTGAAAAAAACATTCAAAAAGAAAAAAATACTATTTGATAAAAACATTTAATTTTTTAATTTTAATTTTATAGTTTTTCATTCCACTCTGTGTTAAAATTATTTAAACACGTATCTGCGAAAAAAATTATATTATACAAAACTAACTTATTAATTATTTTTAATAAAATTGTTTAAAAATGCTCATTTAGCAATTAATTGTGACATACCATTTGCTTACATAATGGCAGCACTGAAAATGAAGTAAATTTCAGATCAGTGGGGATGCAGCAAGTGAATTCAATCATTGAAGAAGAGAGAATTAATTTACGGGTGGGAAAAATAAGCAGAAATGAACAAAATCGAATTGTTGAAAAAGATAGAAATTACTTTGAATGATTAAAAATCAGAAAAAAACCTTTTAGAAGGCAAAAAAAAAGTACATTATAATAACAGAGGATCATGTTAAAATAAGTATTTATCAGTAAAATTAATTTACGTGGGAAAAATTAGCAGAAATGAAAAAAAAGAGATCCCCACGATTCGAACTCGCAGAGACACGATCTGCTTTACGGTGTAAATGAAGCGAAGCGCTATCCGCCTGTGCTACAGGGACCCGTAGCGAAAAATGAAAATAGGGAACAATAATGAATAGGAGGATGAAAAAGTAATTTTTTCACTCGCATTTTTTTTTTACTCGCCAAATTTACTGATTTCCCCCCGTTTAAGGCAGAATTTTTTTAGTGTAACCCTTGAGTTAGATGCGGTCGAAGGCGAAACAGGTCAAAAGTCATTGGCGCAAAGCTAATTTTCGACGCCAATGTTTGGCTAAATGTAAAATCGGGTATTTTAAATTATTTTAAAAATCATTACCTTCATTTTAAGGGCATAATTTTTACGTTAATGCTCTCAAACATCACCAACTATTTGCAAAAATAACGTACTTTGAAATAAAAAATGTACAAATTACTACTTTTTAATTTATTTCTCAGAAAAACATAAGTTTACGAAAATCACAAAATGTTTTTTAAAATCCGTAGTTTTGAAGCAATTTTTTCAATCTTCGTATATGTTACGGATAATATTACTGTACACACAGAAAAACGGTTTTGTGAGATTATACCTTCATAAATGACGAAGTTATTCAATGTAAAGTAAAAATTGGGACTACTTTTTAAAAATTCTTTAAAAAAAAGTTTTGGGAATTTTATTTTTTAAATGAATGGATCTAAAAGAGAAAGGCTTGAAGTTAATTAGTGTAGAATATCGATTTAATAACACGAAAAGTAATTCATACCCAACGATTTAGAAATAATTTTCATAAAAACGCACCAGTTTTAACACTATTTTAAAAAATTCGAAAAAAATAGAAAATATCGTTATTTTACAAAAAAAATTATACCGTGTCGTGGCGAAAAAATGATCTTTCCGATTCTGTAATTAATTTTTGTCTTATTTTGACACCGAAAATTAGATGACAATTTTAATATGGTGGAAAACGTAAGATTACCGCTCGGCCGAAACGGAAGGGAAGTTCCGCCAAGTAAACAACCGGCAGGAGTAAAATAATTAGGCGTTTTAAGGTTTTTAATTAATATCTTATTAACTAATTACAATATCGGAATATAAATGGGCAATACGGCTTCCCCGGAAAATTCCCGATCTTTTGGTACCTTCCGCGACTTTCTTCGTCTTAGGGTTCGTGAGAAGATAGACGCACATACATACATACATAGATAGATAGATACGTTTGTTTACCTTCGAATTTTAATAGTGTAAGATAAATAGATTCCTTTCACAAAGTAGAGATCAGTTACAAGATGAGTTTCGGGAAAATAGCCCCCCAAGGGCGTTGCGGGGGATTAAGGGGCATAATAGATAAATATTTTCGTTTTTAAACCAGTTGACTTACCTGCTTGAAAATTGGTAGGCATGTTTCTTTCATAGAGTAAATATCCTCTACAAAATGGCTTTTGGGGAAATAGACTCCATGGGGTGTTGGGGAGGGGGGTTAAAGGGAGATATAAATAATTATTCTGATTTTTAAACTATTAGACACACAGTTGAAATTTGGTAAGCAGATTCCTCTCATAGGATAGAGATACACTACAAATGCATTTTGTAAAAATTGACCACCAAGTGGCGTTGCGGTGCCTAAGGGGCGCTATCGATTATTATTTCCATTTTTAAACTACTGGATGTACAATCTTGAAATATGATAATCTGAATCCTTTCATGGATTAAATATCCCTTATGTAATGTGTTTTGTGAAAATCGACCCCTAGGTAAAGTTGCGGGGGCTCAAGGGGCGTTATAGATACTTTTTTCCATTTTTAATTTATTAGCCGCACAGTCTTCAAAATTGGTAAGAAGATTCCTTTCATAGAGTACAGTTCCCCTACAAAATGGGTTTTGTGAAAACAGACCTCCAAGTGGCGTTGTGGGGGCTCAAGTGGCATTATAGATAATTATCCCCATTTTTAAACTATTAGATGTTAAACTGTCTTGAAATTTGGTAAGCAAATTCCTTTCAGAGTTGAGAACCACTACAAAATGGATTTCACGAATATCAACCACCAAGTTTCATTTTGGGAGATTAAGGGGAGTAATCGATAAATATTTCCGTTTTTTAACTATTATATCTATTTGCTTGAAAATTGGTAGGCATGTTCCTTTTCTGGAATAGAGTTCCTCTAACAAAGTGAAAATGAAAATCAACTCCAAAAGAGGGTTGGGAGGAGTCAAGAGGAGTTTTAGAAAAAAATTCCTTTTTTTGGAATTGTTAGACCCACATACTTGAAATTTGTTAAGTATGTTTCTTTTGTTGAGTAAAAATCCACTAAGCATGTATTTTTCGGAAAACGACTCCTGGGGCGTACTGACAAAAAAATTCCTTTTTTCGGACTACAAGGACTTTAATAATGAAATTTTTGTTCGCATTTTTCTTTTGTTGAATTGAAATCTGCTGTATATATATATATATATATATAAACAGTTATTTTAAAAAACGACTCTCAACGGGGGTATTGATAGTAAAAATTTCGTTTTTTTTCCTTTTAGATTTAGACTTGAAATTCGGCTTGCATGTTCATTTTACAGAGTATACATCCACTGAAAATTGGTTTTGCAGGAATCCACTTGATTATAGGGTTACGAAAGTGCGAACGTCATTCTATACTTCGATTTTAGAGATTTTTAGAAAGTACAAATTAGACAAGTTCTGCCTCCTTTTTTTTTATCAAGAGGCGACAGTTACAGATATAAGTATATTTTTCAATACAATCGAATTCTTAATGCTAGGAATTAGATATCAATAATTTATGCATATATTTATAATATTTTTTATATATATTTATAAAACATCATGAAATACCCAGTGAAGTGGGTGGGTAATGGCTAGTAGGTTTATAAAACGTGTTAAATAAGGTATTAACCTGGGAGAAGTTGCTCACTCGATACTAATGTTAGTAGCCGCTCAGGGTGACGGAGTCAATCCAATGCTTTTTTTTATAATTATTTTTATTGTTCATGATAAAAATAGTCCTTCCAGTGAATAGTTTAATTAAGAAAAAGTATACTTACCTATTTTTAAGGATTTTTCAATTTTTTTTCTGTTTTGTTTTTTAATAATTTGAGAAAAAATCAATTTTTACCAAATGTTTGACTTAAGTAAAGAACACAAATCATAGGCACTTTCACTAACATTACAGGAATCATATTTACAGGCAAAGTTTGTTCAAATTGTTGTAGTTTTATTGTCCTTAGATTATCGAGAAATTACATGTTGAACTTTTTCTTGCTTGCGTCTTTTTGACAGGGTGCAGTGTGTCTTGTGGAACACTTTTGGCTTCATATCTCTTTTGATGGAGTTCCTTAGGTAGCATTTGAAAATCTTACTTTAGACTCACATTTCTTGTTCATTGCTTTTCTCAAATTTAGTTATTAGTATCATTATTAATATCCATTATTTCATTAGGTTTTCCCTTGCCTGGTCAATTTCTTTTTCCAAAGTTTTAACTTCATCCAGTAGAGAAGGCAGATACCCATTTCTTTTTTATGTTCTGTTCATTTTCATTTAAAAATTATAATAAGTTGTACAACATAGCAATCAAAGCCAGTAAGTCGTGTACACAGGAAAGATGTAGCCTGTTCATGGAAAATATTTTGGAACAAAAGTGGTTGTGCAGGGAACTTAGTCAGCCCAAGTACCCTAAGATTGAAAAAGTAAAGTTGGCCACTCCCAAATAAGAAGGAAACATTTGATGAATACATTTTAGTTCCCATGAAGACTGTCATATTGTAGGACAATTATAAGATCATTAGTAACAAACAGTTTTCCCAGAGGTAAAGATTTTGTGAGCCTGGGGTGACTCTGCCCTGTGCGACCTCGCCCAGGTTAAATGAAAATTGCTGAATATTCTTTGCTAATGGGGTTATGGCTATGTTATTTATTTATTTTTTTTTTTGAATTAAAGATGAGTGATATTTTAAAGTTGGGGGGGGGGGAGGTAACATTTTTACTAATGCAGCCTGATTAATATAATTTACATAATTACTGCTTGTACATTAGTGCAACTTTCAGATTCTATTCCTATATTGACTCATTTTCTTTCATTTTTTTTAAACCAATAAATAATTCCATCAGAAAATTTGAAATATTTTTTAGCACAGTCATTAAGAGCTCTTCAGTTCATTTTCTGTGAGTAAGATTAAATTTTGAGACCTTACAGTGCAATTCAAAAAAATTACTGGATTGAAATGAAATTTAAGATTCAGTTTTTATGAGATTTGCATTTGGAGCACAAAAAACCTGCAGCCATTTTTTTTCTCCCCCCCCCTCAGTGGGACGTCTAATCAAGTACACAGGATATGGAAATGCAGCTGGGCTGTTGGCCAACCGTGGACTCATGCTGGGTGGGAAAGGTGACACGAACTACTCAAGTGATTCAGAAGACAGTGATACTGAAGAATACCTCAGATTCAAAGATAAGTGAGTTCAACTTGAATTTTTTACCATATTTTTTTATTCTATCTGCTCTTTGCTGTTGAAATATGTCATTTTTGAGTAATTTTCTGTAAGTTATAAGAATAAATTTTCACAATATTTCTAATTAAAAGTAAATGTAATTAAATGGTGCAATTAAAATTTTTTGAATTTGAAGAAATAATAAAATTTTAAGTGTATACTTGTTTTTTCATTTTAAAAAATATAAATTTTCAGCTTCAGATCAGTATTTTTGAACTAAATAAAAATTCATTACAAATTAGCATATTTTTGTTACTGCTGATGAATATAAATCAAAAGATAATCCTAAAACATATAATCAATATTGTTGGATTCTTTTCTCTGTAAATAAGGTGGCTGTTTTTTAATCTTTTAACAAAAATGTTTAATTGAACAAGGGAGTATAAAAAATATTATTTTTAATATTAGAATTTTATCTCAAGTTTTCAAGAGTGTAATTTCTAAAATAAAAACAATTTTATGCAGTATCATTTTCCATTCACTGAGTCTTTATGTAATCTTGAATTATTCACTGTAATTCAAGAGAAGGAATAAGATTGCTATTAAAAATATTTTTAAATTGTTCATTTTTAGAACATTTGAAACTTTTTACTCATTTATTACAAACAGAATTTTTTTTAATTTAATCATTTGTTTAATTAATATTAAGCATAGTGTGTTATGCAATTTGTGTAGGATCAACCCTGTTCTTGGATGCTACCAGGAACCTGCTCCTAATCCCATGGAGGGAATGACTGAAGAGCAGAAGGAATATGAAGCCATGCAGTTGGTTAACATGATGGATAGAATGTCTAGGTATGGAATCCTTTCTTTACATTTGTATGGCTCACTTACCTTTTTTGAATTGCTGTAAGAGAAGTTCTTTCAGTTACCTAAACAAAAAGATAATGAGGATGCAAATAAAATTTGACATTTTTATGTATAGATGTGTTGGCATGCCTTCATGAGATCATCTCTTAGAAGTTTTTGAAATACATCCAGTTCTTGTGCAGTGTCTGTGTTTTCCCCCTTTAGTTACAGATCCTTTTTATGGATTAGAGTTTGAGATCATATTTAAGATCATGACACTAATATCTGTTTATTCTATCAAAAACTAATTTAATTAATAATTCTTTCTACCTTTTAATGTTCAATGTTGTTTTATTTCTAAACTATTTGGAATTAAGGAATGTAAAATTATTTGTAGCAAACAGATGCAACATGAAAAAACAGGGTCAGGGAAAAAATTCATTCATAAATATTGATGGTAAATGGAAGAAATAATATTTTGTTATCTATGTACTTATTAAGAATATTCTTGACATTTATAGATTTCTTATCTCATGAATTTTTCACTATATTAGGCTTAACTCTATAAAATATTTTGCAAAAAGATTTTTATTTATACTCAGGAGGATCAAATTCACCCAGAAGGCTTAGGGATACAAACTGGTTTTCCGAGACAGACAAGAAATAATACAATAAAACATGAACAAGAAAAAGCAATATAATATTTGTAAAAAAATTACCTCTACAAAAAGAGCAGAGTTGGCATTGAGATTAAATCCCTTTTGTCTGTCACAGATAAATTGCAAGATTAAGAAATTGAAATTAAGTCATTTTGAATCATATTGTTGTAAAAAAATAAGCAATTAATTCCTGTAAGGGATTGCTTCTTGTGTAGGTTTTTAGGATAAGATTTGGAGTGTGGAGGCAATGAAAAACAGTAATCGGTGTCCTCAGAAGAACCACATTAACTATCAGACACTGGAATGGAAAGCAACCTGAACTGGAAAAGGGCCTTAGTTGGTAAAAAAAAAAAGATAAATTGCCTGAAAATTGGGAGAAGGGGAGAATATTGGGGTTTCTAATAAACAGTTTAGTTTTCATTCCAGCAGCAAATCTGTGTAAATAGTTTTTGAATTTACTATTAAAAAGACTTAAAATATTTTTTCAAAACATTGATATTTAGCATATTTTTTTATTTGAGAATTTGCTTATCTGACGAATTCACAATGTTTGTGACGTATGAATTTGTAACCAGAGTTTGCATTTGTGATATCTTTGTGCTGAGATTGGTGCATAGTTATTAATCGTTATTTTTGCATGGTTCAAAAGGATGAGTTCAGCCCATTATGAAGTCATTCTGTTATGACAATGATTCAAAAAATTCAATCAAGTTTTTGCACTTCAATTGTTTTTGAAAGAAATGATAGAATGTAGGTAACATGGATTTTTATACTTTTTTAAAGTATTAAATTATGGGCTTTCACTTTGCTACAAAAAAAGTTGTTTGACATGTTACCTTTTTGTTTAGATAACTGTAGAATTTGTTTAAAAAAAATGAAAATTTTATGATACAATTAGAATATTGTTATGTTGTTTTTACATTTTAATTTGAAATAAGATGTTGCTGAAAAATCTCTTGCTTATATGTTTTAATAATAGTACTACTCTTGCATTTTTGTTTTGTTTTGGTAAAAATATATTATTGCATTACTTACTTCCGAAAAATTATTTTATTTCTTTCTCTTTGCATTATACAAATTATGCCTAGAAAATATTGCTTATTATTTATTAATGCGACCTTTAATGATTTTGTCTTTCATGTTTAAAATTTGTCAAGCATTGCATTTACTTAAACTGTAAATTTTCTATAACTAATTATACAAGCTTTTTATTTACTGAATTTATCTCAATTATGTGCAATGGGTCATTTTGCTACATTAATTAGTAATCTTATGGGGCTCAATCATTGACAATTTCCCATAGATAATGTCACATATAAAATCATACTTGTGTGATTGATGTTCTTACTTGAGCAATATTTCATTACTGTTACAATTTACTGGAAAAAATTGTTAATATAACCTTTCAATGGTACTGTCGATTTGCTCAAATTGGTTAATGCTTTCTGGGCAAAATTTGTATTCCAAATATTTGTTGAAAGTATTTTTTTTTATTTTGCTATGCTTCAAACTTATAAAAAATATTATTTGTGATAAACATTTAAAAGCCAAAAAAGTTTATGTAGTTTTTATTTTTGGAAAAATAGTCTGTTATTTGTGACCCATTTCTCCAATTATATGAAATGTGAACATGTGTCATTTGTTACCAAATAAAAGTACTTTGAGATTATAAATCAATGCATTTATGTGTAAGGTATATGGTAAGGATGCTTTTTTGCCTTACATTAAAGAATAGAATTCCAACTTGACATATTTTTTAAACTAAAAATTGCTTCATTAATATTAAATCCTGTTTCATTGACTTAGAGTGAACTATTTTAGTATGTTATTCACTTCTGTTAATTCAATTCATTCTTTTTTGAGTAAAATCTGTTCCACATTTCATCACCTATATTGCAATATTAAACTGATATAACTTTACCTCTAAACAAACCACATTTATGAATTTTTAAAAAATGCAATATGGGAAAATGATACATATATTAAAACAATTTTATCAGTTTCAAAGAATGTTCTGGACTTTCAATCATTATTCAAAAACATAGATCATTCAGTGAGTCAGTATTTAACAAATTTTTTGAGAGCTACATAGGCTTTTTTGTAAAGTAAATTTTTTTTAATTCTATGATAAAGTTGTGTTACTTGATTTAAAATTTATTTTACCTAATTTTTATATTATTACTATACCAATTTAATCAAGAAATACTCATTTACTCCTCTTTTTTTTAATTTATGGTGTTTATACACTGCTGACTACACAGAATGCAACACCAAGAAAGACCAGAGATGTCACAGCGAAATTTATTTGGTAGATAACATGTTGTACAACGATCAAACAATTAAAATTACAGCCTCTTGTACCATGTGGATGATGACAAAATCAGTAGTTAGTTTAGCCGTCATTGTTGGCTATAACCTCTGTGACACACCTCAGCATAGAATAGAAGAGGCTTTTGATGTATCCTTGGGGTACAGTAATCCATGTGGCTTCAACATATTTCCAAAGTTGATTAGGTATAGCAGCAGGTGGTGTATCCTGGACCAATTGTTGTGCAAGCATGGACCACATGTTTTCGATTGCCGATAAATCAGGAGAACAAGCAGGCCAAGGAAGCAATTCTATCTTATGGGTAAAGAAGAATTCTTGAACATTATGTACCATGTATGATCACACATTATCCTGTTGGAATATGGATGACAGCAAGCACTGAATGTATGAATGGGAGGACCATGGACTGCAATGCCTCACCACTGACTGTTTAGTGCAATGCATACTAAATGGGTGCCCCACTGAAATCCACCACCTCAAATCATAATACCGGATGTAGGACCAGTATGGTGATGCACAATGCAACAGTTCAGCAGTTGTCTCCAAACTCAAATCTGACCATTGTGATGTTGCAGGCAGAAGCAGGCGGAGATGAACCATTCCGTTGTTCATCTCCACCGTTCAATGCACCATTGGTAGCGCAAACGCTTTTGGTTTCCAGTCAAGGATAAATGATGTAATGGATGCCTTGCATACATTCCACTCTACTGCAAACAGCATCAAATGGTATGAGTGGACACCGAATGATGTGTCACAGACTGAATCTGTTGCGCTATGGTTTATGATGGGGCTGTGCGATCCATCACTGCCATACCCACAATCCCCCTGACATCATGGGCAGTGGTGCAGCAAGGTAGGCGCAATTAGCCCCGGCATTTCCTCCTGCATCCAGTGATGACAGATCTGCATCTTAGTTGTTTGGTTTCATCCAACACATTGACCAATTTCTTCGAAGGATAATAGGCAATCTCTGTAGGCTTTTATTCTTCCTCGGTTGAATGCAGAAACTTCGTCAAAAGACACTTGATGTCTTTCAGGAGTCATAGATAAACAGCTTACACAAAAAAATGCTTGGAAAAAACAGTTGCCTACTTCAAACTGCCAATCTGTTCTCCCCTTATATAGCATATGTGGAGGGCACTACATTTGTCTGTGATGTGCGTCTGCGCTGTAATGCAAATTTCATCACCGCCAACACATGATGTAAATTTTATATGGTTTGCATGCTTCCTTTGGTGGTTGCATTTTGTGTGGCCAGCAGTGTACTTGAGTTCTTTTATTTTTTAAGAAAAGCTTTGTCATTTTTTTTAATTATTTCTTTTCATTTTTTGTTGATATCATTCTGGGTTTGTTTTTTCCCCTTGTCTTAAGTATTTGACAGGGTTTTATTGTTTTGGTATAAACAATGTACATATTAAATTCATATTGTAATTTACTAAAGATAAGCTGTCCTATTTAAGTAACATACACGCGTAATTACTCAATTACTTTAATAATCTATTTCATGCACAACAGCCTGAGGTATGTTGGAATTTTTGACAATTTTACTTTTTACTATGTTCTGTTAATAATATTGCATGGGTTATATTGCATATTGGGGTTTATAGAGCCTCTCCAACATTTTTAGCAATCATTGCAATCATCATTTTATTTATAACTTAATAATTATTGCTCATAAAATTAAATTATAGTTTTTTAACCCAAATTCATAATAAATATTATTAGGTATTGCTCACTTTGCTTGTGTTATCAGATGTCATTTATCCGGAATGCATGATTAAGGAAATTATTTTTAAAAATTAACCGGTTTAAGATCCAGTAACTAAGATATAGAAAATCATTTTTCATTATATTGGTGATCTTAGTACCATTTTCCAAGAGATTTATGATCACCTTTGTTTAATAAATTTAATATCTCAAAAGGACTTTAGAATTGGTTATACAATATTTGTTTTATTCATTTGATTCATTCACAAGCACTTTATATTTAATTCAATGTGATTATAGAAGATTTATCTCAGATTACTCTTTAGTACCTTGCAGTAAACTTAACTGACCTTAAATTTGATAATTTTTTTTGTATTATATTTTTAATTCTGTTCTTATATGCATCAGTAAATACAAATGTTAAATTTTAATAAAGGAATTAATTACTAGAAGTAAAACAAATTTGCAGAAAAAGTTTTAAATTAATATTTATTTATCTGCTGAAAGGAAATTTGAACTTTTGAGATATTGTCATGAGTAGCTTAGTAGTTAATATAAGAGAAATGCAGTAAAAATATTAACTTTAATGCATTATTAATTGTAACTTGTGTAAAATTCATTATATAAAAGAACATATTTGACTTCTTTGTATTTTAATCAAAATATTATTTTTGCATTAAGCGCTTGTTGATGGAGAATTTCTTCCAACCATCTGTGTGTTTGTATAACATTCAAATTGAAACTTTCATTTTAATCAGAAATAAAATATGTTTATTCACCACTCTTTTTCTCTCTCTGCACCTTTTTTCTTTGGTCTCATTCTTCTCCAAGAAATGGATTTGTGCTTGAATTATTCCTTCTTGGTATTGCTTTCCAATCTTAGTACCTTGTAAGCATTGAATTTTAAGTTTCATTTCTCTTCTATTCTTTTGGCCTGTAATTATATGATTGGGATAAACTATTATTCTCTCTATTACATTTTAATGCAATAGCTCAATTAAAAGTTGGTTCTTTTTTAAAATTATATTTGTAAGAAGCTTTGATCTTTTCTGTCTAAGTTCTAGTCTTGTTGTTTTCTAAGGAATAAAGAAATTACAAATAATTATTTTTAAAAGAATTGTCATCACTTAGAACATGCTGTCTTTTTTTTCTTTAAGCAAGGGGCTTTCATTTGAAAAAGTTCAAATAATTAGATGTTTAATGAACTCCAAAAGGTTCTGATATATTCAAACATGTCCCTCTACAAAGACCTTTTAATGTGAAAGATATATCTTTGTAATGTTAGTGTCTTCTCTTTGCAATTGTTTTTTCGGGTGTGGGCATTTCACTATAATATTTGTTTATAGTTGTTCTTTCATACTGTGTAGAGATGGCCTTATTCAGCCAATGAGGGTAGGGGAGGACGGTAGGCCGGAAGCTGTAGAGCACATCCTGCAACTGCAGGAAGCGATCCTGGATTCCAACAGAATGAACCGCTAGGAGAAGGATTTGTACATTTTTTTTCCCTTTTATTTTATCCCTCATGTGAACAGGGCTCTCATTCTGCATCTTCACATTATCACAAAATTTATAGACTCTCAAGACAACAAATTTTTAAATAAAATGAACTGTCCTTTACTTAATGGTCATATTTAATAATGCTTTAATTTCTCAGAATAAAAAACAATAAATAAATATATATTAATGATTTAAAAGATATGATAGACATGAAGAGTAATTTCAACCATTTGGATCATATCATTGTTGGTAATGGTACAAAAGAATAGAGAGCCCTGTAAAAACTGTAATGTAAATATATCGTATAAAAAAGCTCTTATGCCAAACTATCCATTTGTTTGGGTGCTAAATCTTCTTTAAGTCATGCTCTGTATTATTAAGTTTTGCTCTTTGTTATTTTCACCACATTACATGAGTATACTTTTTTAAAAATCAAATTACTTACTGAATTTGTTATTGGGGGAATTATTTTTCATATAATGCCTATTACTTTTGCCTTCTGATTTTTTAATTAATTTTGAAAATCGAAGCATAACGTGAACTGTTAAGACAATTTTGTGATTTTTACTGTAAGTCAGGTGCATATTTTCTTGTTATGAGAGATAAATTTTATTTAAATCAGTAAAATACTAAAGTAAAGAAATTATTTAAGTTCACTTTTACTGAAGTGTGTTATTTGTAAATCAATGTGTGTAAATTTTGTTGTTATAATTATATCTTATGTATATATATGTTGGAGATGAATTATAATGCTAAAATTCAAGAAGCTTGCTTTATCAAACTGAATCTTAAGAACTTTATAACTCTCCATTAAATCATTACATACATAAGAAATAAGCAATAATTTATTCAAGATTTTTTTCTTTTACTATAATAATAATTTTCTCAAAGAATTGAAGCTTTTTGTTAAGATGCGAGCTGCAATTAGTATAATTTTGACTGAAAATAATTTTTTAAAGACCATTTACTTTTAATTGAAAATTAAATATAATTGGTTTTTTAAGTATTGAAAAATGCATCACACAGAACAATTGGGTAACACATAATTGCAGTTGTTTAACAAGATATTATTTTATACATATGTTGAAAACCCAATCTAAAATTCTGTCTGTCAATGTGCAAAACCAGATTCTAAGAAATGTAAAGATCTAGTTTTCTGAACAGTTTTATATATTTAGTTCTTTGTTCACTGGAGAACTAGAATGTGATTCAAAATCCTGTTCTTGCAAATAATTTCTGGAAAACTGATGAAATAACATTATATTAATTTTTGTAAAAATTTAGACTTTGTCTCTTTAGTAAGAAAAATCTATTAATAGTTTTAAAATAATAGAGCAAGACAGCTTTCCAACTGAAACTTGACATGTAAGAAAACTAAGCACAACATATTTTAATATGTTTGTATTAACAATATTTATTATGATATTGTGCCTTTTGAATAAAATACATCACCTAAACTTTTCAAAGACTTCAAGGTTTGTCTTCAACTAATTTGTCTTGCAGTAAAAATATATTCACTATTACGTAATTGGTGATAAATTTGTAGATTTATACAATTTATTTCCTGAATTCCTATAGCGAACTGGAGCTTGTCAAAGCAATATCTGTTATGGGCACCACCTATGGAGATTATGACTAGTTTACTTGCCAAATTTTCATATAAAAAAACTGCTAAGCATTATGTGGTGAACTATGGTGGCTAAAATATATTTACTGGGGCCATTAGCCAGAATATTGTCAAATAAAAATATCTTAAAGGTATGCTTTTTGCACATAGCTGATATTGGTTTGACTATGATGAATAAGGAGTTTTGTGGGTTAAGTTGAAACTCAAATTAGAAAGAGCACTGCTTCAATGGGAGAGCAGAGAATTACTTTAAAAAAATATCATATGATTGAACCTGAAGTATAAAATTGGAATTATAATTATCAAAGAAAGTAAATTCACAATTTAAGTTAATACATATTTTTTGTTTCTCATTTCAAGTGCAAGCTGTTTGTTGGTATCATTAAGTTATTTATCTAGATATTTATTTTGAATGGCGAGCTTATACATACGCATCCCCAAATGTGTGCAATGTAAGAATTGCTTCTACATGTTGCCTTTGAATTCGTGAATGTAGTTTCAGGTGAACAAATGATTATTGTTGTAGATGTACAATTTTCTCCATTGAAATATTTATGTTTCCATTTCAGTGTTTATATTCTGTTTAGTATTTAATAGTTTTATCTTATGAGAAAAGTCTAAAATTATTAAATGCTTGAATTGTGTTCTCAAGATATTTCCTTGGCTTCAAATGGAAACCTTATTTATAGACTAGAGTGTGCAGTGTAGCGTAATCGATTCCAGATTCACTTTTTGCATACCCGAGACTTATGACGCATTCTAAAATGCGCATAGAATTCTGTTAATTTAACAAAGATGTTGCTACAATTTAAAATAATTAGGAATCATATCAGTAAAAAGAGTGTTTGTTGTAACCCAATGGAGCTGCATAAAATGAGTGTTTCAAGGTCGCTATGGTGTCTGCCAAAGTAACTGCTTGAGAAGAAATGCTTCCGGGGGAAAGTAAGAAGCGAGCTGGAAGTGCAGATTTTGAGAAATAGTTTCATGTGTCAGGGATAAAGCTGTTTGTTTGTCTAGGCCAGAGGTACTCAACTTTTTTTCCAGCCGGGCCGCATACATATGGCAGATATTGCACGTGAGCCGTAACATGAGGATTAATGGAAAAAACATTTTAAGATCGAGGCAATATTAGACACTTAAAATGTAGAAAATTGATAAAAATATTAAAAATCATTTTTGTTGTTAATACTATATTAATCTCTATCAAACACACATAAAAAAATTTTCCCTTTTATGCATTTTTTCCTGAGTTATAAAGTAGTATTGGTTAAGAGCTTGGTCATGGATGTCTACATTCTACTATCATATAAACATAGCTGCATTGCCATTTTTTTTTTTTTTTTTTTTTTTTTTTTTTGACAAAGTCTTGCTTATTTTTATTTAAAATCAAGTGCAGAAGGCAGCAAAGACAAGTTTTGACTGAAATCAGTGTTATTTGTTTATGATTAAAACTCAGTTTTACCCATAAAATAGCCCCTACTCTAATTCAGTTCACTATTTTTTGTTATTAACAACCGTGACAGTTACAAAGGCGGGGGGGGGGGGTCTTGCAGTTCGTACCAGTGCAACGTCGACAGCAAAACTGGTGCATCTGATTGCTTAAATGATAAAATTTCGTCCTACGTTTTTAATGCAGTGTTCTTAAATAATTGAATTTATTAGTGTAAAGGGCCACATGCGGGTCACAGGTTGAGTATATCGCTGGCCTAGGCTTTATGCATAATTCGTGTTCTTCGACCTGACACACAGCAACTTGAAAAGGAAGAATCGCTTGAGTGTAGCTGTGAATGGACGACCTAATTCTTAGACCCCATTTTGGTGTTTTGAGTGCAAAGTGAAATCAAACATTGCTCATTTGGAAGAACACACAATGAAAATGTATCCCCTCCATCGTAACAAATACTTTGAAAAGAAATGTTTGTTCGAAATTTTGTGTTATGTATGCCACCTATTTTGAGACCAATTTATGGATAGAATTAGATATTTTGATGTGATAGATATTTACATATGAATACGTGTTTGTAAATAAAAATGTCATGTTCAATATGCGATGTGTTTTTTTTTTGTTTCCATTTGACATTTCTGTCAAGAAAATTTCTCATTTTGCAATTTTTATAAACTAAGGTGAGTTATGAAGCCTATTCCGCATTAAATGTAGTTTTTAAAAATTATTGCATCAATGTATCTTCAGATTTCGTAGTCAAACTAACAATTCAATCGCGTGGATGAACAGCTTTTAATTTGGATGATTGTACTGTGCTAATACAATAAATGACTTGATACAGCTGCCGTTTAATGATGCTGTGCTGTAGGGCATGGGTTCGAATCTCGGAGAAGGTATGGATGTTTGTAAATGTATAGTGCCTGTACGGCATGGGGGCACTCTGAATATTTGTCGAACTGCAAGTCCTCTCAAGAGGTTGTTACAAAATTGGGGTGGAACCAAGTCAAATCATTCTGTCACTTGTATAGTGCTCAAAGCTGCGGCTTATGACAGACGTGAAACTAGACCCTTGCCACTTTGAATTTCGTGGGCCGCAATCTGATGTCAATCAGGCGGTATCAGAAACAACAGCTTGATACATTTATTTTGGTTCAATAAATATTACAATGCATGTATATGTTGTATCACGAACATTGGGATGCACTTTGGGCATAATTATAAAGGAGTTAAAGTAAAAAAGCTGCAATCAAATTTAAAAAAGTATTGTATCTTTTATCCAAAACGATCACCTTTTGGTTTCATACAGGCTTTAAATCTATTTGTCCAATCATATATGGAGTTAAGCACTATCTCTATGGGTATTTTCATCCCTCCTTCCCATAAATGTTTAAGACTTCACATTGGGATGCCTTTTTCGGCATACTTTTTCTAAAACTGACGATAATTTATAGTTGCGTGGATTTTAATCCCTTTGTGTTCTATTAAGTCTGGCACATTCTCTTTGAACCACCCCTGTGTCGTCTTCACCTTAAGAGCGAGAACAGAGGCCTTTTGAAAAGTTCTGTTATTTCCATAAAACATGGACTTCTCTGTTGTATCCAAGAGAGTGTCTCCATGTCATGCTTTTCACTCCCTTCTCGCAAAAATAAATCTGAGACGTCTTCATATTGCTGGCTCCCCACCAAAACATTATGTGATGTTACATATGCCTACAGTTTTTCAGTTTCTTGGACACTCCTTGTGTGTACAGTCATTCTAGTGGTTTTAAGATTCTTCGACGTCAAAATTGTTCTTGTCAGTAAACAGAATTCGTCTGGAGTAGGCCACCGCAACAGTGCTTTTGATTTCAGGTACCTCTGGCTGTTGAATTCCACTCATTCTTCGACAACCTCTTCGTTCACTGTGCAGCACATTGTTCGTGTTGACATGTTTAATAAGAAGAGTCTTCTTTTGACGTGGATTTCCATGAATGCTCTCCCTGTCTGCTTTGACGAGGTGTTTTCACCGAGCCTGGACGACCACTTCTAGTACGGTCTGCAAGGCTGTTGGTCTAAAAAATTTCTTTATTGAGCGATAAATGTGAATAACCTTTTGATGCTTAAAAATCTCCAACGGTCTCTTTTTGATGGACAAATAACTGAAATACGCTGTTATCCGGCCTTGATAAAGCTCTGATTTAGAGAATAACATGCATGAAAGAATGAAGTTTTTGAAAAATGTTGTAGACTGTTTCCAACGACGAAATTTAAAATAATTTGCTGTGTTTGAGTCGAGGGGTGTAGCCCTCATCATTTGACCGTAGTTCAAAATGACGAGGTCCGTCACTTATAGCCCTCATGTTTCTTTTTAGAGCAACGTTAATATAACTCGCCATCGCATTTTTTTCTCATCTAAAACAAAAATGTGCGAATTTATCACATTGGCCTCAAACTTTTATGGACAAAAACCACTCACACAATACTTTTGTACACAGAATATATATTTCACATCAATGTTTTCATTAAAAAGGAATACAAATAGACAGAAGAAATCTCAGGTAAGGAACCTGAGCCAGCTCTCAGGCAAGTGTTGCATCACCTGAAACGAGAGACTGATGAAATACCACAACAGGTGCTGGGACAGATGGGTCTTGGTGAGCAACAGGTAGATCACACCCAACACTGCACTCAACGTAGCCAGGAGCTCCGCATAGTACAGCCTGCAAGAGAACGAAACGTTGCAATATAAAAAAAGATTTATATTTAGTAATACAAACAAAAGCATGTGCTGAATAAGAATAATTGAAGACCATATTTTAAATCAGTTTTTAATTAAGGTCTGTGAATAATGAAGAGAAGAATCAAAGACATTTTGAATTAAAATGTTCACCTTTAATAGTACACTCGTGTCCAAAATTAAGGTCACAAACAATAAAATCAGTGAAAACTGTGTGTGTGATCAACTCTCTCTATTTATTGTATTGCCACGAAATATGGCAGAGAGGCGTATTACAATGTCAGAAAGAATATAGCAACATAACAATATGGAAAAGATTTTAATTGTGAACTAAGATGCAAGTCATATCAAAAAGTGTGAAATCATGATAAAGTATTTAACGCGGGAAAAGTCTGTCTTATTTCGAGTGCGAGCTGCTGTGCAAGTCTCACAACGAGCTGCCGTGCTGTTTATAAAGGTTTGTCAATGAGTATCTGTGGCAGCAGAGTCCTTTCCCCCCCCCCCCGAAAACGGCGAGTTCCGCGTGGCCGTTCATAAAAATGTAGTCCGGGGCCATAACACCCAATAAAACTTTGCATAGGCTTTCAGGATCTGATCCCTGTAGCGCTGTGTGTTGACAGTATACGCATTGAATACGTACAGTGGTGTACAACTGCCCAACAATATACAACCACACACAAGGATTTCTTTGCCACCAAATCTGTCGATTTTTGGTGCGTAGGAGGGAGGAAAGCGAGCTCCACATTTTCTCTCGAAGTGAAGACTCGATGAGGATCACTTTGTTTGGTACATTAGACGCATCACTGAAAAAAACATGCCCCATTCTTGTGGTGTCCACAACTGATGTTTTTAGCTCTACAATATCCAGTGTTTCCTGCCGGATGCAGTCAAAGGGACACCGGGCGTGAAGGCCAGTCTCTGCAAAACGACTGTAGACTGTTTGCCTTGAAATTCTTCCTGGCATAGAAGCAAGGTCACGAGCACGCAGAGGAAAGTTGTCCGCCAATGTGTCATGTACTTAATGCCAAGTTGTCGATGCTCTGTGGCGACCTTGGCTGATCTCCCTGGTGACGGTAGCACTTATTTGGAATAGATTTCATAACCAGAGGACTACTTTCGACCCACATCTTTGCTTGAGACTGGCAAGCTTCAAGCCTGCCAATGACTCTATCTCATGGATTATGAGAAGTCATTCTCACTACAAACAGGCTAACTTGTTTTAATGCAATATTCAAAGAACCGGAGGCAAAATTCCCATATGGTCTCAATCCAGTAGTTCCGCTAAAACTAACGCTAAACAATATTTTTTCTTAAACTGAGGGTTGATATTGTACTATCCGCGCGCGCGTTCTTCAAAATATATAAAATACAAATTCAAAAAATAGAAAAGTTTTATTGGAGGAATGACGAAAAACATGTTTGTGACTTTAATTTTAGACATGAGTGTACATGTAATATTCCAAAGAAAAGGCTGATAGTTTCATAAACGTCTCACTATAAAGCAACACAAGGGCTGTTGGTGACGAGGACGACACCTGAGCTCCCCAAACTACCACGCCAAAGAGAGCGACAGATCAAATGTGCATCGGCAGTGAATCTTCATTGGCACTCCGCTTCTTGACCATAAGAGCTTCGTGCGGGGCCACTTCAGTTTCCATCAACTTAGACAAAAAATTTTAATTTAAGTACTTTTCCTATGTGTGTACCTATACTATGTGAAACAGATGTTGTGCTCAACATTTTTAAAAAAGCTAGCCATTTAATTTTTTAAGGGAAAAAAATTTGTGAAATGATTTTAAAATACTACTTCTCCTACAAAAATTTACGCATGAAATTTGATTTACAAGTACATCAAAGTTGGTATGAGTTTTGCGTTAACATGATTGATATTTTTACAATACTTCTTTTTATGAATGCTTATTAAAAATTCCTTAAAAAATGTACAAATTCTGAGTTGGATTATTTTTAAAAAATTAAGTATTGCTTTGATTCAAAAATGCATACCAACTTTTGTGACACATACTATTAGCAATAAG
Organism: Trichonephila clavata; assembly: GCA_019973975.1. Classification (NCBI taxonomy): domain Eukaryota; kingdom Metazoa; phylum Arthropoda; class Arachnida; order Araneae; family Nephilidae; genus Trichonephila; species Trichonephila clavata. The sequence goes on from BMAO01022751.1 coordinate 81,592, forward strand.
TAAAAAAAAATCAAAGCATTAGGCACAATATAGAAAAAAATCCTTATCATTTTAAATGAAGACGAACTAGTTATTTTATCTTCCCCCGAAATCAGAAAGTTTAAAGTTTTAATTTGCCATAGGGATGTGAATAAAAACGAACACAAAAGCTATCATACTTATGCGTTTTTTAAGTTTAGTTGTGAGGTTATAGAAAAGTATATAAAAAATAATTTAGGCTAAAAAAATTAAATTTGACTTTTTGACCGATTTTTGTCGATTGAAACATAACTGTGTCCCCTTAATCGACACCATGAAAAGAGTCGATGACACGAATGCAACATTCTTTATTAAAATCACATTTATTTTTTTAATTTTCTCTACAAACATTTTTTTTTTTAGTCAAATATGTCATTTTTTAAAAAAAATTATTATGTTATGCTTAGTGTTAAAATAACGTAAAATTATATAAACAATAGTTCTTCCAAACTTCATATTTCTGTATTCATCCCCCCCCCCCCAATTTTTGACTTGAAAGATAGGTTTTGCGTCTTACAACCCAACTGGAAACCCTTGTATCTGTTCGTATGCACACATATTTTTTAATTCATTAAGTCTAAGTGTATTTATTATTGCAATTATAGACTCGCTTACCGAATTAAAAAAGAGCATCTACGATCCTGTCACAGAGCACTGATTAAAAATAGCATACTTACAAGAGCGCTCAGAAAAATAAACTGATTTTATTTTTTTTTTACCTTATTTTTTGTAGAATTTATAACATTTATGTGCGATTATTTTTCTGCTTACGAATTGTTCAAATTGACACTATTTTTTCCCCAAGTGTAAGTAGTTTATTTTATTCATTAAAATCATTTAATTGATGTGAATGATAAAGCTACCCAATAACTATCGTAAATTCTTTTATTTAACGGGAACACTACTATTCTTTCCTACCCTACTCATAGGATCGGTGCCTCTACATGTGATTGGGAAGAAAAGGAAAATCGTACGTTGAGTGGTAGTGTTCAGATATCGGTAAAAATAACTTAAAAGTCCCCGTGAAGTTTTAAAATCTGTCAATTCAAACAGAAACTGTACTCAATGATGAAAACATTTTGAATCATGATCTCAAATTAAACTGATATTCTTATGTGAATTGTATCTATACGTGCTTACATATAGAAGTCGCAAATAAATAAATAAGTGCAACTCAAATATGGATTCACTTTAATTTATGTTCGACTACAATCCATTTCCGAGTTGAATCTCTCGATGAAAGTCATGTTCATCAAAGTAAACAATGTGAAATCGACTTGCTTTGTGCCGCTGAAGACCCGCGGTGTAGAGGGTGCCCACGCACGTCGAGGCTCGAACGTCCTCCCGTTGGTGTGATGTGGAGGTTAGGAGAGATGTCGCCCTCGTCACTTGACAATGGTTCGAAATTAGGAGGTCCTCGTACAGCTGCGACGTTGATACACCTCTCACTAACGTGAAGGAATCGCCAAAAGTTATTTGGTTCGGTGCTGAAAAAGAGCAAACGTTGCTCTCTATTTGCGGTCGAGTCCACTGTAGTAGAGAAGAGTGGTCGAAATTCAAAATCTTTTCACGGTTGGACTACTGAGTGCAATCCATTACTTTCCGATCAGTCAGATTACTCTAAAGCAGGCATGTCAAACACGCGGCCCTGCCAGTACATAGGCTGCGGCCCGCGAAAGCATTTTGCAAAATTAGTTACATTTTAAAAAATCAATCTTTAAGGGTTTTTTTTATTTTGAAATTTATTTCCGGTAAACTTTTAAGATATCAATCTGTTATCTATATTCTTGTTTTTTAACTATAAAAACAGCCTTTAAATGAAAATTATTTGTAATATTTTTAATTTAATTCTACTGCAATAAATTAATTTTTATTAAATTCTTAAATGCATTTATGAACACAAGCGATTGAAATATTTTTTAAAATTTAAAAACCCTAAGATGGCCAAGACACAAAATGTAGTGTTTACTTAATAGTTTGTGAATGAAAGTGGATTTTGGTTTTTATTTATGTTAAACTAAAAATTTATTTAATAACAACATAATCAAAATTCAAGAACAGAGTAAGAAAAGATGAGCTGGAGATAAACATCGTAATTTTCACGAAAAATTGGAACTGTAATACTTTTTTGCCCAAAGCAAGAATAAAATATTGTGCTTGACATGTAAAAACTGTAAATCATTTGCTAAGGAATATAATTTTAAAAGACACTTGATACAAATTTAAAAACAAACTGAAAAATATGTAGCGAAACTTTGTAAAGACAAATTGTCGGAAATGAAATCAACTCTGAAAAAAATGTATCTACTACATTTGTTGAGTGAGGGAGAGAGAGTATTAACGTCTCACTCTGATCAGCTACTCGAGGGCGTTTAGCGACGGACCATGCTCAAGTGACGAGGTCGACACCTGAGCTGGCATCCGCCTCAATAGGACGACGTTTTAGCCTCGACATATTTAACGTGCATCGGCTTCATTGGTACAAGGCTCAAACTCATATATATATACATATATATGACTCGAGTTCGTTACCTAGACCGCTAGGCTATCGCAGCCACCTAAATATGTTGAAGATACTACAAGTGCAGTAAAAACTAATTATATATTATTTTTAATCGTAAGCACAGATCGAAACCATTTACTGAAGAATTTACTAGTGAAAGTTTAATTAAAGAGGGGAATTTCCGTATTTACTCGAATCTAAGGCGCACTTTTTTTCCCAATGTTAATGCTACCGAAAATCGGGTTCGGCTTAGAATCGAAGGGAAATAAATTTGTTGGAGAGGGATATTTCGAACAATTAGAAGGGCATGTATGTTATGGCGAGTTAGATTTTAAAAAAAAAACTGTATTATGTCCAACACAAATAAAAAAAAAATTTTCAGTGTAAGTCGAAATTCTGTAACCAGCAGAGGTGATGAAATAGTTGAGAATCATTGTCGAGTCAAGTCATGTATTATGCATAATACATATTTTTGATGCATTTAAAGAAGTTTTGAGGCAAAAAGTATTCCTTGGGGGGGGGGGGGTTTGTCTTGCATCTGATAGCGCACGTATCGTGACCACTATAACTAAAGGATCAGCCAGATTTAAAAAAACAAGCGAACAGAATGGTAATAATAATTTTAAACATTTTCATTATATTATTATATAGCAAGTACTGCTCTTGTGGGCATGAACGATGATATATTGAATATGTTTTAAAGTAGTCAGTATAAAATTGTAAACTATATTCGAGCATGTAAACTTTAGCATCGTCGATTTGCTTCATTTCTGGAAGATATAGAATGTAAATTTATCGGTCAACCATATTATATTAGAAAGTTCAATGGATTTCGAGTCATAAAGTGTTAAAACGATTTTTTAATTTTCTGAATGAAATCATTATTTTCTTGGAAACAAAAAAAAATTATGAATGTGCTGATTTAAAAGATGAGAAAATATGAAAGAAGAAAAGGATGCTGAATTAAAAAATGGGAAAGATGAAAGAAGAAACAGATTCTTAATTAAAAGATGAAGTAATTATCCACTGAGAAAAATCCCTGGCTTTCTCAGTTGATCTTACAAGTCAATTTAATTTAAGCTTCAAGGTAAAAATCCTTTTGTCACAATTCTATTTAATATTAACACTTTCGAACTAAAATTATTACAGACAGAAAAAGAAAACATCTTACTTTGAAAGCTTTCAAAATCTATTGATTAAATCACTTAAATTAAAATTTACAGAATATTCTCGAACCAAATTAAATTGTTAGAGATGGAATTCGATCAAATATTCTGAATTTTAAAAATATTTAATTACAGTTTCTTTTTGTAACTTCACCTCTATCTATCGATACTCAAATTGTTGATGAAAACTTACAAATGGAAATAATTGAAACATGTTATTCTTTGCTGAAGCAAAAATGTTAGGAAGTTGAAATTCTAGATTTTTATACATATTTATCTGTTGATCGGTTTCTCAAAATGTTATCATTTGTTACACGTATAGTGGATGGCTATGTTGGGAAGCATTTATTTATGCGAGAAACTTTTTTTATTAATGAAAAAATAACAAAAATTTCGAAAGATTAAGATTAAATTTTTAACATTTATCTTCATTTCTTAAAAATTACATCAGCTCAAAATGTTCAACCAAGTTTTGATGACTTGCTTTGAGAGAAAGCAAACGATGTAAAATATCTTTTAAAAGAAATATTAAATTGTGTTTTGTATTATAACTTTTATTTTTTTTTATTAAACATTTATAGTGTAAGAAATAAAAGAAAATATTAAATGATTATTTATGTATAATATGTAATACATTGAGTTTTATAAACAAGAATATAACCATTCTAAAATTCCTGTTTTATTAATTTTTTGAACATTTAAACATGCGGCCCCCAACTTAATATAAAACAGTTCATGTGGCCCATGATATCAAATGAGTTTGACATGCCTGCTCTAAAGAAACGCGAGGGAGTTATTGGTGAGCCTAAAAGCTGACACCCACTCTCAAGTTCCAAACCTCATCCGCCCTACACAGCGACCAGAAGCACTGACAACCACATTACTTTGACATCGTTTAAATATTAGGGATTTTAACTCTACATACTAGCCTATAACTTGGAACGATTAAAAAAATTAATCAAAGATTCTTTAAAAAGTACATCTAATTACCAATTTAATCACCCTATCAAAAAAGGAGTTCTAAAGGAATGCGTTTCTATATTTTCTAATATCAAATTTCAGTTCAGGTAGGTTTTAAAAGAATGTTAACGCAAGTGGAAAAGATTGGGTTAAAAATAAAGCAAGAGTAATTTTTTCTCAAAACCAGCAGTCTCTTAAACGTAAATCTACTTAATTAAAATGATCCGAGGAAGCCATTTTGTCCATTTAAAAATTCCGATATTATAATTAGTTTGAGAGATATTAATTAAAAACTCTAAAATGCACGATTCATCTGCCCCTGTTTACTGCGCCACAAGCCCAAAGGCAGGGCAAGACTTTCTCATCGTCTCTGAAATCGCGATCCTTCCTTCCGTACCGAAATCAGATGAAACATATCAGAAAGATCGTCCGTGATCATTTAACAAAATAAGTAGCGATGTTTTGCGACTTTTTCTGAAAGGAGTGAATTTTGATGCGTTGTTTTTTTATGAAAGGAATTCTTGTGATAAAATGAGTTTGGGTACTGTAAAGGTTCGTTCATTGTTCTCTTAGAATCAATAATTTAAAAAAGATTCTAAAAACTTTTTTTTTTACATTTAAAAAAAAATACTCAAAAATTAACTTGAATAACTTCGTCATTTACAAAAAGAATAGCACGAAACTTCTTTTTCCATGTGTCAAACGTAATTATCTGTGTTTTGACCCAAGATTGAAACATTTGCTTAAAAATTACAGATTTATATATATATATATACTAGCCGTTGTCCACTCGCTTCGCTGGGTATTTCATGTTTTATAAATATATAGTGTTTATATATATATATTATTGAGATATCTAAGTTTTGGCATTAAGAATTCGATTGAATTGAAAAATATACCTTTAACTCTCGCCTCTTAATTAAAAAAAGGACAGAACTTCTAATTTGTATTTTCTAGTAATTTCTAACCCCCACCCCGTCCCCGTAATCCCTTTGAGAGTCGTTCTCCAAAATCAATCCCAACAAAAGAAAAGAAAAATGCAAACCAAATTCCATTATTATATTCCTTGCAATTTGACAAAAGGAATTTTTTGTGTGTGTGAATACGCCTCAGAAACCCTTTTCTCCCCCCAGGAGTTGATTTCTGTAAAATACATTCTTAGTGAATCCATATTCAACTAAAAAACATGCTTAACAATTTTCAAGTATGTGTGTCTAACAATTCAAATGCAGGAGTTTTTTTTATATAACTCCCCTTACAACCCTCTTTCGGGTCGATTTTCGTTTTACTCTTTGTTGAGAACATGTCTACCAATTTTCAAGCAGGTAGATCTAATAGTTTAAAAACGGAAATATTTATTTATTACGTCCCTTAATCCCCCGAAATGAAACTTGGGGATGGATTTTCGCGAAACCCATTTTGTAGCAGTTCTCTACTCTACAAAAGGAATCTGCTTACCAAATTTCAAGACTGTACGTCTAATAGTTTGTACCTTGAGCCCCCGCAACCTCACTGGGGGATCTGTTATCACAAAGCCCATTTTGTAGGGTTCCTGTACTCTATGAAAGGAATCTGCTTACCAAATTTCAAGACTGTGCGGCTAATAAATTAAAAATGGAAAAAATTATCTATAACGCCCTTTGCACCCCCGTAACGCCAGTTGGGGGTCGATTTTCACAAAACACATTATATAGAGGATCTTTACTCCATGAAAGGATTTTGATTATATTTCAAGACTGTACGTCCAGTAGTTTAAAAATGGAAATAATTATATGAAACGCCCCGCAACGCCACTTCGGGGTCGATTTTCACGAAACTCATTTTGTAGCGGATCTCTACCCTATGAGAGGAATCTGCTTACCAAATTTCAAGACTGTACGTCTTATAGTTTAAAAATCGGAATAATTATTTATGACGCCCCTTAACCCTCCGCAACACCCCTTGGGGTCAACTTTCCCGAAACCCATTTTGTAGCGGACTCCATGAAAGAAACATGCCTACCTATTTTCAAGCAGGTAGGTCAAGTAGTTTAAAAACGGAAATATTTTTCTATTACACCCCTTAATCCCCCGCCACTTGGGGAGCTATTTTCACAAAACCCATTTTGTAGCTGATCTCTGCTCTATAAAAGGAATCTATGTATCAAATTTAAGGACAGTGCGTCTAATAGTTTAAAAATGGAAATAATTATCTATAACGCCCCCTAAGCCTCCGCAACGCCACTTGGGGGTCGATTTTTACCATTTTGTAGCGGATCTCTACTCTCCATGAAAGGAATCTGCTTATCAAATTTCAAGATGGTACGTCGAGTAGTTTAAAAGTGGCAATAGTTATTTATAACGCCCCTTGCGGTTAGAATTTCGCAAAAAAAAAAATCCTTTCTTAGTGAATCTCTACTCCATGAAAGGAACATGCCTACCAAATTTCAAGTCTGTAGGTTGAACAGTTCCGGAGATATCGTGATGAGTCAATGAGTGAGTCTCTTTTCTCCATTATAAAATCCTTATATCCTCCTTTTTCTCCTTATAGATATATAAAAGTTTTTGTCGTCTAATAGATCTTTTTCGAGAATTTATTAAATTACTAGGTCCATCGCCAAAAGCCCTCGTTTAGCTGAACAGAGTGCGACTGGCTCACTCATTCACCCGGATTTATTTTATGCAGTTCTTTCCTTACAATTTTTGTTTAAAAATTAAGGTAGTTTGCTATCGATGTGTGAAGTTCCAAAATATACACTAAAAATTATTCTCTTAAAATTTAAAACTTTATGGAGAGCTCTGTTCAGTGTTAAAATCTATACATATAAATAAAATTGAAGTGTCTGTTTGTAATTTCAAATTAGCAGCTTTTTACTTAATGCACTAAAAGTATATACGGTACTCATAACAAAAAACCAATTTTTAAAATTTTTGTCTGTCTGTCTGTTTGTTCCGGCTAATCTCCGAAACGGCTGGTGCGATTTTAAAAATTCTTTCACTAATGGAAAGCTACATTAACGGGGAGTAACATAGGCTATATTTTATTCCCGTATTCTTACGGGAACGGAAACTATACGGGTGAACGTGAAACTGAATGCCAAGATGAACACCAAGCTGAGCTAATGAAGTCGTTGTTTTGGTTACTGGCGACCGATGCTCTTCATGAGACATAACAGTGTTACGCGCACATCATAATTCGCTGACACGTGCCATAATTTTTTTTTTTTATGCTAGTTATCTCACTGTTCAGTTAAGTAGAGCATCGGCTGTTTCGGATGCACTTTTAAAAATAATAAATCAAGGCTTCATAAGCAAAAAGCAATGCAAGAAACAAAAAATTGATAAGTTTTAATCCTTTCTCTTTTTTTTATTTACATTTTTAGTCACATTTAAACAATAGTTATTATTTGCTTAATATTTATATTGTAATCGAAGAATAATAATTTTCAAGGTATCTTTCATTTTTCTACCTCTCTGTTTTTCTTAATTCAAATTGTTCTTAATTGTGAGTTTTTTTCATTCGTTATATTTAAGCTTTTTTAAACTTTAACAGCTGAACTTCAAGTATAATAATTAGAAATCGATGTTAAACATTGTTAGGTTTTTATTGATGAAAATATTTCAGATTTTGATAAATTACTCTTAGGTTATTTTATTTAGTTAACTGCGTAGGTAGTTGTTTCTAAAATAATTCAAATTTTTCTTAATTGTTAGTTTTTTTTAATTCGTTATATTTAAGCTGTTTTAAACTTTAACAGCTGAACTTTAAGTATAATAATTAGAAATCGATGTTAAACATTGTTAGGTTTTTATTCATGAAAATATTTTAGATTTTGATAAAAAAAACATAGCATTTATGATGATGTTCACAATCTCAATATAAAAGAAGATTCGTGGTTGTGTGAAAGATCCATTTTAGCACCTATAAACGACCAGGTTACTGCGCTTTATCAGCGCATGTTAAATAAGCTTCCTGGTGAATCACAAACATACCTTTCCATCAATACAGTTTGCAATCCGGATGAAACGGTTAGTTATCCAACAGAATTTTTAAACAGTATAATTGTGCCTGGTCTACCTCCTCACAAGCTAGAACTTAAGATTGGCGTTCCCATCATACTACTCCGTAATTTAAACCCACCAAAACTTTGCAATGGTACTAGGTTGCGAGTAGTGTCATTGCAAAGAAACGTTATAGAAGGTCGTATAATATCCGGATGCGGAAAAGGTAACATAGTACTTATACCACGAATTCCCATAATACCATCGAATTTCCCGTTTGAATTCAAAAGACTACAATTCCCTGTAAGTGTCTGCTTTGCTATGACAATTAACAAGTCACAAGGGCAAACGTTAAGCAAAGTTGACATAGATTTAACTAAGAGTTGCTTTTCACATGGCCAACTATACGTGGCATGTTCACGTGCGAGGAATGCCACTGGCGTTTTTGTTTTAGCTCAAGAAAATCGTACACCAAATATTGTATATAAAGAGATTTTTCAATAAATTTAATACTGTATATAGAGAGGATGTTCAATAAATTTATACGAAAAAAACCACACAAAAATTAACAAGAAACAAAGAAAATAAAAAAAATAAAACAATAAACACCAAAAAGCAGAAAGAACACAAAAATATAAAAACAAAACATTGATTCACAAAGTAAAAAAATGACATTAAACTCTCTCTCTCTCTATATATATATAGCGTGTATGTATTTCTTAACGTGGAATACAGAATTATTAAGTTTTCGTAATATCTGTGAATTGAACAAAACACTTTTTTGTAAATTTCTACGTGAACGAAGTCGCGGGTAACAGCTAGTAGGTAAAATAAACCCAGAATGTCATGCGTGCCGTACATCAGGCCTCTCTGAAGGGGAAAAGTATAGCAAGAGAGGATTTTATTTTAATATAAAGAAAAAAGAGAATTCCCATAAGCTAAAGCAGTATCGTTTTTCCTAAATCATAAATAAATAAATTTCTTAGTAATATAATCGTACATTGTCTGTTTTCTTGTGGATGGTTCTAGATTTGTTTTTAATTCCATTTTTATAAGATAACGGTACGTAACGATTAATTGGTAAGTGAACACTCCTAATCAATTTTATTATTTCTAATTCTGAGAAGGAAATTATTGTTGAAATAATGAATATGTTAGTTTTGTATAATATATATTTTTATGTAAGAGATACGTTTAAATTATATTTTATAAAAAAATCCTTCCGTTTATCAACCGTTGTCTTAATTCATGACATACTGAAAGAAACCATTGAAACGACAATTTCCACACAAAAAATGTTTCTGTTTTTATCAGATAGCATTGTTTTTAAACGTTTTTTAATTCAGTGAAATAAATTTCTGGGCTTCTTTCCTCACGATTCTATCTTTATAGTTATGTTCGAACATTTTCAAATTTCCAGAAATAAGCAGTTGTTTCAATAGCTATCGGTAAGAATTTTTTAAATCATAAAAAATTATAATAGATTTAAATTAGTAATTTTTAAAAAAGATTAAAGCAATATTGTTTTTTATTATTATTTACTAAATTAATTTTTTATTTTAGAATAAAATCCTTCATTGTGTCTGTTTTCTTCTGGATAAAGTTAGATTACTTTTTCCCGACATTTTTAAGCTAACAGTATGTAACGAGATTGATTGGTGAATGAAAATTTCAGTTCTGTTTTATTATTTTAGCTTCTAAGTTCTTTATTGTTTTAAATTAACATTTTTCATTAACTAAGTATTGCGTTTTGTAAATCATTAATCGAAAATAGAAATATGGAGGAAGATCTTATTCCTGGGAGGGCGAGGGAAATATATTGCACTCTAAAATGTTCGTTCAACGCCGGGCTAAATGGAGGGGGGGGGGGAGAAACCTGTCTGACAAGGAAAAAATTTGAAAAAAGGAAATTCTAATGACAGAATTAAAGAAATCATTCACATCGACTTGGCACACAGAAGTGCTGGCGTCGAGAGAGGAAGGGGAAATTCCCATGGGGATAAAGTTATACTCTTGGTAAAAAGCCCGAGGAAGGGCTAAATGGAGAAAACGGTTGGACTGGACAAAGAAGTTGAAGAAATTTCGAAAAAAGGAAATTTAATGGCATTTTATTATAGAAATCAGGCCCACCCCTGGGAGTGCTAGTATTCAGAGGGGAAGTGGAAATTTCCATAGGGAAAATTTATACACTCGAGAAAGCTAGTGCGGGCCATGCAACGAATAATGTTATTTTGCTGACGAACCAAAACGGAATAAAAAATAGAAGAAAATTTTGTGAACTATGTGGTCGTGCAGACTGCTTTTCAGGCTGCTCGATTTTGACTCTAACGTGTTGGGAAGCACCGGTGTCACATTTGGAGGTACGGGTGGAAACTGTGGGTTTTACGTTTTGGCGAATTTCTAGTACGTCTGTAGAGGAAATCTATTTTTACCTATTGATTCTTCTCCTGGCCGCCGGTAAAGTAGAATCGTCTTCTTTGAGGAGGAATTTCCTAATGCCCCGAACGTAACTCACGAGGTAGGGTGTCCATTCGACGGGTCGAATGTCGAAGTCGAAAATCTGAAAGGCAATAATGCGTCAGTCAACAAGCACATTCAATCAACTACCAGTCAGTCGACAACAGGCATAAATACATGGGCGCTGAGACGAAAGCATATTCATATACACAATGTATTTCGACTAAGATCTGAAATAGACATGTTTTGGGAAGCCCAGTGGCAGAGCTTCCACGCCACAGAGACGGCAAGTTCCACTTACCCTTCAGTGGGTCGATAAATAAGTACCAAGCTTGCTTACTAAACACCGACCGTACTCATGCACCAATAGTCCAGTCATATTAGGGTTTCGCTGCAGAATGAGAGATAATAAGATGAAAACTCGTATATACCTTTATTTTGGCATTCTAAAAGTTGTCTCAAAAGTCTCATAAAATCTCGTGTCCGCGTCTCAAGATATTCAAGGTCAAAGGTAAAAAAATTCGGTTTTTTTGCAAATATCTCGTTTCTTATGACTTTAATGTTATTTACATTTATTATAAATATTGTAGAGAATAAAATTTCTATAACTTCAATTGAAACAATTTTTTATACATCAAACCGTTTTTGAGATAGAGGGCGCTGGACGCTTAACGCTTAGTTATCTACAGCAGAATGCAAGGTCGGCCGTTAGTCACATGATATAATACGCTGTATATATAGTCTATTAACCTTAAAAATATACATAGTTATGAATTATTATTTTACATTTAGTAATAGATTTCATTAAACAAGTATATTTTTCTTTTATAACTAACTTTTGAACTACACTGTTCGTGTAATTCAAAAGTTGTTGACAGATATTCTTAAAGTATTTTTTAATTATATTCTATTATTATATATACTAGTTGCATTTAAAGTAGAAAAGAATAAAGTAAGTAATTTTTAATTAAATTTTTACTTAAAAAAAAATATATCTTTTTATACAATTATTACAATTGAAATTCGGATGTAAGGAAGTTTTACAAAAATTTTAATTATAAGACGAACATGAATGTTAATTTTTTTACCTCTTATTTTTCATTGTCTTTCAATCACTCGAAAATTTTCAATTCATTCTCATTATTTTCGTTGTCAAGGTTATTTTTCTCCAAATCTTGAAGGATTTCGGAATCAAAAGTACAATCTTCATCGAGATCGCTCTCGTATCGTGAAGCATTGAAGCAAGCTTGCCCATTACACTGGCCACAAGCTGAAGAACATAGCAACCCCGATTTCCTACATCCACAGCGTGAACCACTACCATTTTTGCAGTTGCAAAATATGGTATTGTGTAATTCACCTGGAGCAGACGGTAATATTGTCGTAATCGGTTCCAAGAATTCATTCCGCAGAATCCAACCACATTCCTGGGGTTCTAAATCATTCCCTAGCCAAGTTTGAACTTTATAATATACACGGCTAATGTGTTGCTGAGCCGCTGTACTTGGTGGTGGAAGATTGGATAACTGCACGAGTTTGTTGAGCTTTGTTGACTTGATGAATTGAGTGTGTGTGTGTGTGTGTGTGTGTGTGTGTGTGTGTGTGTGTGTGTGTGTGTGTGTGTGTGTGTGTGTGTCGTAAATTATCAATACTGTTCTCAGATTTTGGAGCATTGTATATCTCCAACAAGACTCGTAATCCATTTTCATGTAATGTTTGTACAGGACAGTTTTCTTCTTGGAATACTTGAGCTTGTTGATCCAAGTTTGGAAGATTCTCTAATATTCTAATGAAAGTTTTTTCCCCTTTTTTAAAAAATGCAGATGTTGTATCACAGCCACTAAATGCGTGCAGAAACAAAATGTGCTTTTTACAATGAGGATATTTATCAAAACTTTTGGAAGAGTATATTTGAGTTTTAACATTTCCTTTGCCAACTTTTTTAAAGAACACTTTATTTTGATGCGCTTGAGTACGTCCAATTAAAATGACGAGCAAATCAATATTTTCTACTATGATGGCAGTCCTGTGATGTTCCGATTCTCCAATAGCTGTTTCTACGATAAGAACATCTGCATCATCTTTGGCCTGTTTTATCGTGATATCAACAGATTCTAATTTCCCAATCAACATGTTAATAAAAAAAATTTTATTACATCGATTCGAAAAAAATTTCTCTTGGCTAATTGATACTATTATTGTTTCATCAAAACAAACATCATTCGATTTTGATAAAACAGCAGTTCTTCTTAGCTGTTCCATTGCTTTTATGTTTTTGCTATAGTCTGAGTATCCATCAAATACAACTACAATTTCAGGACCATAATGTTTTTGTAAATATTTTACGTATTTATCTAAAATTATTGAAAAAGTATCGTCTTTACTCCATTACTGCGTGATGCAGAAGAAACCCACCATCGATAATGTATGTTACATTATTTTCGTCGAAATCGACAGAAGTCATATTGTCATATAATGTCGCTTTCGTGGTTTTTCACATGCCATAATTATCAAATAAAGGAGATGGATATGGACTTAGTTCATATTGAAGATATTCTTGAACATTACATTCAGTTTGCTTTCAGTTATCCTTTGGAAGAGTAGCAATAAATCAATTGAAACTCTACAACCGTTAATTTTAACAGATTTGTTGACAATCGAAAGCGATAAAACCTTATCGGGGATCGTTTTAACTTTATTTCATTAAATTTTAAACCAGTTATCTTTACCATTGATTCTAATCCGATTTCATAGGCTTTGTGCCATTTAATTTGTTCATTTCCAACCATTACAGAAGCTAAAGATACCAATTGTTGGGTACTTAGAAAGGGATTATGAAGTGTAAACTATTCAACTAGTTTACTTACATCAGTATTATCTCTTTTGAATCCTTAGCATTAACGTGCTGATCAGTAGAGTTAAAAGAAATGGTATAAGACTTCACCATCTCCTCGCAAATTGTATTTGTAGCGTACATACCAAACGCCAAATTACATAAAACACTTTCTTGCGTACTTCGATTGCGAGATACTACCCCTTTTGTCTTCATAGATTTCATTAGACTTTGTTCTATAAACATATCTGTTCATGTACCAGAATTAAATTTCTCTGTTCGTTTCACGGTGAAGAATTCATTTTTAAAGTTCTTAAAAGTCTGTCCATCCATTGTATTTTACAAATCAATTATATCTTGAAGATATAAATGTGCAGACGTCGCATACAAAAAATGACGACTAGCATGAAAATAGAGCAGCATTCCTTGTACAGCATTAAGATATTCTTTGAAAAGTCGCAGTCTTTCAGCGCGAATGAAGTCAAGTGCAATTGATACGATTTCGAAATATTGTTCCCATAATTGTGCTGTAGGACATCGAGCTTTTAATTCATTCAGTTTATTCTGAAATGGATCAATAAATGTGAGTTACCTACACACTCTTCAACACCTTCATAGGAAACATTTCGGCAATTGATTTGTTCAGTTAACTCATTTAGCACACAATCTTCATGTCTTCGAAGATCATCATTGATAATTCAAGTCGTAATAATGTATATATGACCTCTGATACTTCTTGAATAAGCGTGACCATTTTATCGACTGAATTTTTTAGCATAGATTTTACCTAGAGCTTCTTTAAGTCCACTTCCATCCATTATATATTATATGAATCCAAGAAAGGACATAAGCATATGTGTGTGTGAAATCCTCCTAATTTAACTATCTTACAAAATTCTGAGTTAGCATCTGATGCAGCAACTATTTCACGAGCTTTAGAGTAGAGAGTTTGATCAAAAGTAATTAAACACGTTTTTGGCCATGTAACTTGGCAATATTTGCAGCACAATGTAAAGTAGTATAAATTGCGTCTACGTTACTGGCAGGAGGGTCAATAAAAGGAAGAAACATAACCTGCGTTATGCTGTAGATAGCTAAGCGTTGCACGTGCAGCGCCATCTATCTCAAAAATGATTTGATGTACAAAAAAATGTTTCAATTAAAGTTATATAAAACTTTATTCTCAATAATATTTATAATTAATTTTAGTTGCATTAAAGCCATAGGAAACAAGATTTTTGCTAAAAAACGAGTTTCTTGACCTTTGACCTTGAATAGAGACTTTTGAGACAACATTTAGTGACAAAATAAAGGTCTGTACAAATTTTCAGCTTATTATCTCTCATTCCGCAGTTGACCCTTTTTTTTTTTACTAAGATGACTGGTCTACAAGGTCATGAAAACTGAGACGGTTCTCATGGGCTGTTGCGTCACTAAGTTTAGTTTATAGTAGACATCTTTTGAATCCCAAATATGTCGAGAGTAAGTAATACATCGCATCTAACATTACATTTTCCCATCTAACATCACAGTCTAGCATAATAATACAAACATTCAAATCAAATCTTTTATTAATTTTATTTAAAAACCTCTAGTTTGTAAATCGGTTCAAAGGAGAATGGAGTTTTGTTGATTATAATCAGCAGATAAAATAGAAAATCATATTATTCTTCAAAGTAATATGAAAAACAGATATATAAACAACAAATTATTTTTATAAGCAACTTAATTCTAATTTGTCTTCGCAGGCCATTTAAAATGGAAACGTAAATTCATGTTTAGCGAATATTACTGTTCATACGAGCTTTCTTTGCAAGATTTCAATTGTATAAAGTAAATAAAGTATTGTTTTTTGATTCTGGAAGTGATATTTGTCTCATATGAGCTACAAAAGCATGACGTTCATTATCTGAAGCAGTATTTATTGGTTGAATCTGAATTGAGAATGTGTAATGTGTGGGTGAATTATTGCATTGTTTTTCATTAAAAAGGTTCTAATTTCAGCTGTCTATCTCTCTAAGTTCGTGATGAGGCTCTTTGGTTCAAAATTATGTGGTCCGTCGCCAAAAGCCTTCGTGTAGCTGAACAGTGCGACGTCACTCGTGATGAGACTCAGAATTTTGTCAAATATCACCAAAAAAATTTCAAAAAACACTTCCAAATAAAGATGCAAAATTTTCGAGTTGATTGCGTAAGTGTGAGTGATTTGATTCACATCGCACTTTGTAGATGGCTCTTGGTGACGAGCCTCATCATTTTGATCCTCTGTCGAGGATGACACCTGAACTGACATACTGCAGCATTATACCAAAGTGGTGACTTGTAGGTCACCAGGACTCGAAAATGCCAAACCCCGATTCCGTGACAACGACCACTGGGCTATCGTGACCACAAATGTGCTTTGTAAGCACATGTGTCAATTTCTGCGCTTCGTTCTACTTTTGTGGTGTACTTTTTGCAATACTCGAATGATATTCACAAATAAAGTTAAAATGAGTAATCATCTATGTTTAGATCATGGTCCAAAAGTTTGAGGCAAAGCCGTCTCTTTAATGTACCGCTCAGTATCCACTGCGATAAGAGCTGTCACGATCAACACAGTTCGATAGCTATCAAAAGGGCTTTTCATCTGATTGTCACCTTCAGCTTCAAGGGTTTCTAGAAGGCCTCACTCCCTACTGCACACAGAAGTTCCCTTTCTTCATGGTGTAGACACTGAAACCATTTACAGATTCTGCCCAACTACTGATTCTCAACGAATCTTCATCTGGAACACCTACTTGTCCTCAAACATCGCAACAGCGATTAATAGTTTGGCCATGCATCCTGTTGAAGGGACGCTTCTGTGTCTTTCACAGAGGCTGCAGTGTGAAATTCTTCAGCTCTTCGTTCGCCTTTTCAAGGGCGCCGATGCCATCTTTAAAGATGTGATAATTCTTTTCCTCATCTCATCGACCCATTTCTGCGATTATTCAGGCCTGTGGAGAGTAATCGCGTTTTGCAATGTTTTGGAGAAGATTACCACAAAGATTAATAAACTGCCTGCATGAGTTCACACAGACAACCGTCCTCCATTTCTTATTCCATCCTGTAAACTTTTCTTTTAGTGTGTTGTTTATTTAAATAATAACTGTAGTGTGATATAAATCGATAGTTCATTAAAATTATGTTCAGTACTTTAAAAAATCAACCAAAAGCAAAAATTTTCTTAATTTTGTTTTTGAAAATATTAAAAAGAAACGGGGCTCTCAAATCTCCTATTTTTGTTCAATTTTCATAAAACTCAGTAAGAATATTTTCTTAAAAGTATGTATTTACATCAAACGTAAAATATAATATAAATCACCTGGAGGCCATTATTCGACCTGTCATATTTTTGCCGAGTGTGCATTTGCGACTCTCCTTGCCGCCAGAACTCTCTATACAAATTGGCTCCGCAATTAGGATATAGGAATCCAACACAAAGGGCTTCCTTCCTATTGAGTATTCGGACAAATAGGCGTCTGTCAGTCATGAATAAAGTCAGGGAGAAGCTACTTCCAAAAAAACTCTCCGAAACAGTTTACACGTGTAATGCTCCCGGTGTAAGGTACGAACCACTGGTGCCTTTATATGAAGACACAATGGCCCATCTGGACAACTGACCCTCGATACGTCAATCTTGACATATATAGATAGAGTTCTGCTAATGGGCCTTCTTTACAGTGGCTACAAATCTCGTATAAACTCGATATATTGCGCTCCGTTATGGTACGCATATTGAAATCATGAAATAAAGCATTGTAAAAAACTTAAGTATTTTCTTTTTGTGATAAAAAAATCGCAAGTGAAAATCTTTGTTTATCTTTTGTTCCCCTGTGTTTTAATTGAAATCGACAAAAAAACATTTGTACAAGTAAGTTCACTCACCTTTCTGTCTGTGGAGTTCTGCATCTGTCGGAGCTCTATGAGGTTGTCGCATCGAAACTTCCACTCGCGGGTGGTGAAGTACTCGAGGTACCCCGCCGCACGTTCCATGCGCCGCACCAGACTCACGAACCTAAAACACACAAACATTCTCGCATTTTTTCGTCTTTTAGTTATAACTATTCTAGAAGGAATATACATATCGTCTACAAATATGTAATCACATTCAAAAAGCCAGACGTCATAGAATTACTCAAACGTAACATCGATTAGATATTTAATATTGACATACAAGGTGCGACACGAAAAAACGAGACGAAGTTTGAAAAAAAAAGAGAGGAAACTGTTTTGGGGACGACATCCCACACACCTCTTCTGTCCATGACGTCGGTTGGGAGTACTGAGTTATTCAATGAGCACGTGCCGGGAAAATGTCGAATCAGCATCAAGTGAAGCAAGAAATCACCCACGGAAACAATTTCAAATATATATAAGCAAAAGCTTTTGGTGAGGAAACTTTTAGTGAACATGTGTTTTTGTTGTTGTTGTTGTTTCTTATGCCACCTGATCTCGACTGCGTCAGATTCAGGCCCACGAAATTCATCATGGCAAGGGGCTGCATGTACGCCAGTCGTTGGCCGTAGCCTTGAGCACCATACAGGTGACAGTACGATTTAGCTCGGTTCCACCCCAATTTTGAGGGAGGGCACCCTGGGGGAGGGTCAGGGGCCTCCCACCTCTCTTCCCCATCCACCAACCTCACGAGAGGACTTGCGGCTCGACGGCTATTTAGAGTACCCCCATGCCGCAAAGGCACTATACATTTACAAACATCCATGTCTTCTCCGGGATTCGAACCCAGGCCCTACGGCACAACAGTCAGCATCGCTAATCACTATACCGGATGGGCGACTACATGTGTTTTTGAATGGCATAAGCGGTTTTCAGGGGGAAAGGAATGATGAACGTGCTGGGCGCCCAAGGTAAGCGATTTCACCTCAAAACACTGCCAAAATTCACGATATGAGTGGGTTCCCACTCACATGAGTAGTCAAACTGTTAATCAATACTACTACATTTTACTAAAAAGACTTTGCGACGGATCTGTACGCGGCCTTCTTATTAATCTTGTTGGGGAAACTTTGGAGTTAGCATTCGCGTTAATTCACACCCATCCCTCAAGAAGAAACCCTGATATGGAGATTAGTTTGACTATATAAAGTCAATGTTTTTTGTAATTGTAAGATAGAAGGAACTGCTGTGGTGATACGTGGGGGATATTTAATTAACTATCACAACTTGAGTTAAGAACGGAATTTGTCACTATAATAAATTAGTGGGTTGAGAATTAATAATCTAAGATAGATTAGATTAAATTAAACAGATTACACTTGCTCTTGTTTACTTGAGTAGATTGCTCTCTTTATATCACTCCTAAGGTCTCCTCTTGTAGTTGATTAGTGTGCTTGAATAGTAATAAAATAATAATTATTATGGAAGTTTCTGGTGATGCTTTGCTTCCCCTTAGGTAGGCAGAACGGTGAGCGACTTCAAATAGAAGTCGCTCACAACTTCGTGAAAAAGTTACTAAAAAAAGGGCCAATTTTGAGGAATGATGGATGGCTATAGCACCAAGACAATGCGCCTTCTTACACGGCCCTATCTGTCAAGCAGTTTCTGACCAGCAAAAACATTACCACGATAAGGCATCCTCCTTATTCCCCTGATTTGTCCCCAATCGACTTTTTTTTAAATTTCCAACAGTTAAAACGTGCTTAAAGGGAACCTATTTTACCTCAGTGGAAGAGGTTCAAGCAAAAAAAAAAAGGAAAATTACCTGAGGGCCGTCCAGAACTGTTACCAGCAATGACAGCACCGAATGCTGAAGGGGTGAAGTTGATAACTGATTCTGTAAGTACAATGATTTTTTGGACCAGTGTCGTTTTTTTGTGTATCACACCTCGTATGCCTCGTTTTTAGATATATATGTCCCTTTATACTTAGGCACAGTTAAAATGTCCCATTCTCTGAAAAATTAAACCCAATGTAACAACTTTTGCCGCCCATCCGGTATAGTGTTTGGTGGCGGTGCCGTAGGGCATGGGTTCGAATCCGGGAGAAGACATGGATGTTTGTGTTGTAATTTTTCATGACTTTAAATTCCTTTGTGATGTGTGCTTCATGCTTACTTCTGTAAGTCCCCGTGTGATGCACGGGGATGTTCTCAATAAAAAAAAGTACAACAATTTAAAAAGAAAAATATACATAAAAAATACGGAAAACAAAAGAAACTGACGACTCTGTGTGATGATATAACCCGCTAAATCATTTTATATAAAGTAATTTTTAAGATATCTTCTACCACAACAATTCCATTACTACAATTGGAAATAACCACTAAATATACTAAAGCCAATTTGTTCTCCTCAAAAAACAGAAGACCAAATAAATTATTCATTTTCATTCCTGTCCACAAATTGAAAGACTACGAATAAATGTGCATTTTTTAAAACATACGTATCGTTACCCAAATATCACGTTTCGAAAGGAAAAAAACATGTCTTCAATGGAAGTGAACTGTAAAAGATATCAGCAGATCATTGGATTAACGCTCTTTATCACCCTCTTTTCAGGATGAAAATGTCCTGGTATCAGTAACATAGAGTGACACTTGACAAATTTATAAGAAACACCCTTTCATCATAATTCTGCTCAACTCAATTGATTTTCTTTCTTATAAGAGATTTCATTTCTTAAACTGGCAATTTTATATTAATGGCAAATAGATTTTTTTTAAATTTTTCCAAGTTTAACCGGGAAACTTACTATTAAAGAAATATTTGAAAATTCTGAAAACATGCCTCATTTAAATCTATGTATGCGTTTTAAGGTCAGTCAGTAGGCTAAAAATCATGAACTTATCGATTTTGATATTTTTGAAATCTGTATTTCATTACCTTTCAAGAGATATAACACATATGCCATATTTTTAATTAGAAGTATATCAAAATGACTTTAAAAAAATCATCAACTGGCGGGCCACGCCCACTTTTGACCGATATTTGCCTTTTAAATATCCTGAAACGATTGCAAAGCCTCCTTCAAATTTGTTCACACGCAATTAACTTTATATGAACTGCACGATTAACTATAAAGTTTTGAAGCGGGATTGGATGGGGTTCAAGTGTTTTTAATTAGAATTATTTAATATTTGTTTGACCAGGTAAGATTTTTTTTTATAAAAATTACTGTTTTCTAAAAATTATATTTTTAAAATTGCGTTTAAAAAAATGAAATTTTTCTAAATTTACTGTATGTGAACAAATACCACTGCAAGTTTACAATATATATTCCTTGTGCATACTGAAGTGATATTTTGAAAATATTACAAAAAAAAAAAAAAGCTAAGAGCACATGTTGTGTCAAAAAGTGACAACTTTGAATAAATTCAGTGATGATAACTAAAAGTTTGTTTTTGAAAAAACTATTTTTTTTGTGAAAAATATCACTTTAGTATAAATATAAATGTTTCTTTATTGTACAGACAAGTTTTTAAACTTAAATATTCAAAAGTTTCTGAATGAATGATACCTACAGATAATTCAGATGTGCAATACCACATGTCGTTGCAAGAAGCTTGTTACACATACATACAAATACAAAATATCATGTTTAAAAACATAAAAACAATATTATTTTGGCTGTTTTAGAAATCATTTGTTTAGTTAAGAGAAACTTTTGAAATTTAAAAATTTTAGAAACTTATGTTTACATGTGAACACACAAAAAATTGATGAAAACTTTCGTAATGACACAAAATCATGTTTTCTCAAATGCACATCAAAACCATATAGATAAATTCTTTCACATCATATTTATGATGATATATGGTCTACTTTGATATTTTTAATGCATAAATGCTACAAATTCTTCAAAAATTTATACAGATTTTGACAAAATAGATGTAAATTTTACAAAATATCTCGTTAAACAAAACAAAACAAAAATGCAATGTATGTATTTTCTGAGTATTTTAAAACTTTTCTGTTTCCTATTTTACTTAAAATATATTGACATGATGCTAATGTTGAATAAAATGTGGCAAATACATGTTGTAATTCATAATTTTTGTGATGAAGTGACATTTCATATTAAAAATTCATTTTACTCAAAATGATATTTTTCAAACTGCGTGTACCTTTTCCTCAGAATTGACTGAAAGGATCATCATGTAAATTTCAGTGAACATAACTGATATGTAAATATATATACTGAAGTGAGCTTTTATTTATATTCTCAAAATATTTTGGTAGATTTCACTTATCGTGAAAAAAATATGACAATTTTCAAAAAATTCATAGTGATACTTTTACGTTGCATAATTTTGAAAAACTAAACAATATATTTAAAAAATGTCACTTCAGTATAAATATAAAAGTATAACTAATATACAGACAAAATTTGAAATTTTTATATTTAACAGTTTATGAGAAAAAGGAACATAAAAAAGCTAAATTTAACATTAGCGGTATAGGGGGTACCGACTAACCTTAACCACAGAAAACTATTGGTTTTCACCGGATTTTCTTTAACAATTGTCGAAGAAATATTTAATGTTTCCCCGCAAGTCACAAACAGCAAAGGACATGAGTAAAATCGCTTAAAGACTGGTCGCCCCAATAGGAATGCTTCTCGTCCCAGCCGATTAATGCTGCGTGCACGAAGGGATCTCTGAACTCGAAAGTAGTCTGTGCAAATCATACTGTTCCAAAGCAGCAAACAAGGTCATCAGGGGTGTCCCACCCATCAGCAGCTTGCCACCGATTCCGAATTTATTAAAAATAAGAACACTATATCTAACTTCAATTTGACAAAGAGTTGTGACGAATTACAATTATGAAAATGATTCCATGTGTGGTGTGCTTCTTACTCCGAGAAAGCGTTGGAATTAAAACGTAGATACGATATCCATTTTTAGTAGGTTCCATCTCATGTACACTTTTACGGGAATAAAATGGACAAACTAGCAAAGGGGAAAGTTGCAATCTTCCTCCTCCTTTCCCGTTTCGGAATTATGCTGAAAAAATCTCAGAATATTTCGTGGAATAGAAATTGCCTTTCCCCCATTATATGTGTTTGGATGACAGCCCGGTTCTGGCTCTAGTCCTCGGATGTGACAGACCGTACACATACGTCTATTCAGTTCCTTTCGTTCTCAGATCTTCATCACCTGTGCCCAGAGTCAGGCTTTTGCAGAGCCTATATAGAAATGTATCGACCTCTCTAGGGTTACGGACCTTGTCTTACGCCTCCGTAGGATTACAAACAACATGCAGTTAATTGTAAGACAAAAACATTGGTGGTGCATAAAATTTGAAGATGGTAGTTTTAGCAGCCTCAAAAAAACCCCTCCCTTCTAGCTGCACCCTGCTACTTCTATTCTCAAACAACCAGGTTAGCTCTGAAATAACTACATTTCGGAAATTAAAAATATTATTCGGCGTGGCTTTAGAGAGGTCAAATTCATTCCACAGCTTCAGAGGGAAAAAAGAGACGAGCGTGGTCATGGACGAACAGGATTCAAACTCTCAGGATTGTCTAAGGACATTTAATCAATCAATACAACAAGCACTTATACTTGGGTACGAATTTCCCCTGGAAATTTCAAGTGCGATAAAAAAAATTATTATGATTATGAATGCGCGGCTACTATTCATTCAAGTACCGTAACCAGAGGAAAACATTTTGAGACTCACTCCGTCTTGTACCCGAAGATCCACGCGAAGGCATCCACCAGGTAGGCGGGGAGACCATGGCAGAGCTTGATGGAGAGAGTGTTGAGGAAGGGATGGGACTTGAAAGAACCTCCGGGATACCGCAGCACGCCGAGGCTCGGATATTGGACGATAATAGGGGTGGCAGTACTGTGGATGTCAGACCAAGTCACTCTGTTGAAATCGCCTGAAGTGCAGTTGTACACCTTGATGCCGCTCGGCCTGTGAACAAAGATGTTGCAGAAAGAGATCAATTAAGAATTACATTCGTTTCTTTATTTTAAAAGCAATCAATTGAAAGTTACTAATTTTGTTACAATAAAAAATATTTAACTGCAATATACACTTAATTTATGAATCAGTTTCATATATTTTATTCAAATATGAAATTTTAAATAACAGATTGTCCGGTCCTAAGATTCTCTTTCATAAATTTCCTTATTATAACTTATTTTCCATTTTAAGTGCCTGCCCCCCTCCCTTCATATAGAATTCCTTACAATTTCTTAGACCTATATAAAAATAAAATCTCATATCTGTCTCTCTATAAAAGAAGTTGTTCGTGATTTTGTAATGCATTTATTTATTTAGCTCACACACGAGAACAATAATAAAAAGTCAGTAAGTCCTTTTCAATAGTACTGCTTTCACAAATTGATCCCAAGAGCTTATAAACTCTAACATCTGTGCAAAGCCAGCGCTTCTCAAACTGTGGGGCGTGATAACCCTGCGATGGGGGCGCGAGCATATCGAAAAGTCAAACTAAGGACTTAAAATGTTACAAATTTACTGAAAGCAAGCAAAACAAAATATACATTAGGACATAATAGAAATAAAATACACATTGATATAATAAACTTATAAGTGTATCAGTACTGCACAATGCATTTGATAATTAAACTCACAATATGGAAGTTAAGAACAAATTTAAAAATTACTAGTGATTCACATAGGCTTGTCATACACAGAATTTAATACTTATCTCGATAATTTGTACGGTTTATGATTAAAATCGCGTATAGTAGCTTTAACGCGTCAAAGTGCATTTTATTGTGTGAAGGGGGGCGCGATTATATAAAATTATGATTGAAAATTGGGTCGCAAGTATTGAAAGTTTGAGAAGCACTGATGTAAACAATATTTACTCGTAGACCTGTGCAATTTAGAGGAAAAGGTAATTAGCAACATTGATTTTTAAGAGATGCTAAATTGAAATACAAATTAAAATGCGGAAATGAAGATTTGAAATTTAATTTTTTTTCCTGCTTACAATATATTTTTAAAAATAGAACTGTGTAATACATGCAAATTGCAGTTTTACAGGTTGAGCAATGAGTTGTATAATTTGTACAAAGGGGGTTGATCCACCGCAGGCAAGGGGGGTATCCCCCCCCCCTAGTAGTTCTCGCATGATTTCTAATTCAAACTTTAAATACACTTTGGAACTTATCCAATGACACTTAATTCACAAAAGTAGAAACCGTCAGTTGAAAGACTATTTAAAATTATGTAATATTTTCATGCACAGAATGTAACCTTCTGCCTCGCACACCGTCGTAAAAAATACGACATTCATTTTCAATTTTTAAAAAAAAACCTGCGTTGGAGAATGCTATAATTACCATTAATATTCCTTTATAAAAACTCCTTGGTCTTTTCCTGAAAATTATTTTGCAGTTCATAGCTACGAACTCAATTGCTCCCGTCATTTTAATCTGTAGACACCTGCGGTGCTTTAAAAATAACGTCATGTTTCCTTGCTTATGAAGTTCTTTTGGATTTATGTAATTTTTTATTGGAACTGGATTTAAAATTTTCTGTGAGAAAGAAGACAGTATTTTGCAGATAATAAAAAAAAGAATAGATGGTGAAAATGAAAGGTCACTTTTTTCTCCGACCTTTCGATCATAAGTCGGCAAGTAGCCGAGTAAAAGGTAGAACGTTCAATTATAGTTTTAAAAAAACTAAAAAACACACTTTTAAAGTGAATAAAACTGAAAAGTAAAAAGAATAATTCTTTATATAAGAATAAAATGATTAGCGAGAAAATTAATGTTATTGAGGTTTTTGAGGTAATGTCATTGAGGTAAAAGCGTGGGTACCTCAGCTTTGCACTATATTTTTACACTAACTCAGCATTTCGGAATAGAAGTAAGAAATTATAATAATTGATATAGAGCACCCTACGCTTTTACCTCAATGACATTAATTTTCTCGCTAATCATTTTATTCTTATATTAAGAATTATTCTTTTTACTTTTCAGTTCAATTCACTATAAAAGTGTGTTTTTTAGTTTTTTTAAAACTATAACTTATTTTTCATTTTTTAGTTCGATCGACAATAAAAGCGTGTTTTTTAGACAATCATTTATTCATTGTTGAATTTATCCTTGAGTTTGATATTTGGTGCCGGAATTACGTGGCTGCTGGGATTAGTCTTGCTCTTCAATGGTTATTAATTAACGCGTCCGAAGGGTATATTTATTCTCTTCATTTACGGAGCCCGTATCGTTAGATTTCGTCTCTATAGAAACAGGTCAAACTAACAAAATTGTGTTAAGAAGAAAAAGTTGGAATTAAAATTTTTTTTAATCCACCATGTTTTTATAACGGACTAAAAAGTATAAATTTCCTCTTTTTGAAGTAAAACTTCTTTAAGCACGCTTGACTTGGGGAGTGAGCTGGCGAATGCTTGACGAGGGCGTTACGAAAAGTGTAATCAGGCGAGGCGAACGGGGGAGGGAGTGAGTGCGTGCCCTCACGTTGTACCTTTTATAGCCTGTTCATAAATGAGCTCTCCCCACCTACTGTCATTATCAAGGTCTTGTGAAAAGGAAAATCTTTGTTGTCAACATTATTTACTTTTTTATTGATTAATGTTTTTTTTTTCTTCATATAACTTCAGCAACAACCGCGGCGGAGTGCACTAAGCACCCGCTGCACTTCAGTTAATAAGTGGAGCAAAGCCGAGCGCGGTCAATGTGAAGGAGGGTGACCGCTTCGCTAACACCCCGGCTACTTTTCATGAATGAAATAAAAAAGTTGTCCATGGTTACTTTCAATTGCCAAAGTCTCAGAAAACACGTGTCGGATTTGAGCGATCCCGTAATTGATTCAAGCCATATTTTGTTTCTGTAAGAAACCTGGTCAAATGACGATGAAAATGTTAACATCCCGAACTTTAATTGTATTGCGAAATTTAAGCTTAAAAATGTTAGGTCAGCAGGAGTGACAATTTATCAGAAATCGAATGATGCCTCGAATATAATAACCTCGAACATGGACATTTTATTACGATATATTCGTGAAATTGATATTTGTCAGTCATCAATTGGTGATATATGTGCTGTTCACTTTGTTTTGGACGATGGAACAAACATCATAATAGTAGTTGCTTACATTTCGCTCAATAAACAGTTAATAATATTATAATTTTTTTACATAAAAGACTTATGATTTAAGGTCGAGTAGGCTCTGAAGAATTAGGAGAAAACTATCATACGTTGCCGCTAATTTTAGCAGGAGATTTCAATGTTAATTTCACGTCCGAAGCTGGACAACTCTTGGTAAACTTCTTACAAGATAAATTATAACTACAAATTAATAAAATTAATAATAACCGAAATGAGCCTACCACGAGACATGGAACAACAATCGATGCAGTTTTCTCTACAAATCTTTCTAATTTTCATTCGAAAACATATGTATATTATTTCTCATACCATAATCCTATTGTCTCGATATTACAATCAACTACAGTAATTACTGATGTATTCGACAATGAAAATAATGAATGAAAATAAAAAAAAAATATTTAATAATATTAATTTATCGTTTGAAAACCTAAAATAAATTTAAATCTTTGTAGGAAATTAATATATGTATATAAATATACATGATATATATTGTACATATATAAACATATATATGCACATACATATAGATGGGACTAAAGAAGTTTTACTTCAGTCGTGTGGTCTAAAGAGCAATCGTTTTTTTTTTTTTTATAATTACTTTTTGTGATAAAAATCACAATTCCAGTAAATAATTTATTTAAGAGATAATATACCTATCTACTTTCAAGGACTTTTTAATTTTTCTTTGATAATTTGAGAAAAAATCCAATAAAACTGAAATAAAATGTTTCAAATGGGCGTGACTTTAATAAAGGACACAAATCACAGACACTTTGCTGTAATATTACAGGAATGTTATTTGCAAGCAAAATTGTCGTATTTTGTTCACTTTATAGCAGTTTTGCTGTCTTTTGTTGATCGACAAATATCCTGTTGAACATTTTCTTGCTTGTGTCTTTTTGATAGGGTGAAGTGTGTCTTGCGGTACACTTATGGCTTCATATTTTTCTTTAAGTAGCATTGAAAATTTTCCTTTCGTTTCATGTTAATCGCTTTTCTCCAATTTACTTACACTATCATGATTATTATGCATTCTTTCAGCAGGTTTTTCCTTTGTTTGATCAGTTTCAACTTCCGTCAATAGAGATTACAGATGTCCATTTCTTTTTTTATATTCTGCTCATTTACATTCATCAACGATAATAAATCGTACAGCACAATAATCAAAACCACTAAGTTGTTCATAGTGGGAAAATGTAGCCTGTCCATAGATATTTTGGAACAAAAGTAGTCGCGCATTGAACTCGGTCAAAACAAGTACCTTAAGCTTGTAAAAAAATGTTTTCCACTCCCAAAAAAGAAAGAAATATGTTACAAACACATTTTAGTTCCCATCAAGACTGTCATACAGGGGGATACTGTCAAGGTCATTAGTAACAATTTCCCAGAATTAACGATTTCATGAACCTCGAGTGACTCAGCACCTCATGCGACCACTCTCGAGTTAAAAGTGCATTTATTCAATATAAAAACGGGGATGTGTGTTAGTTCTAAAAAGAATTGTGTAAAATGTTTTTCATTATGTTTTATATGCTTCAGAATACTCATGACCAAATAATCCTTTAAAGCTTCTCCAAATATCATAAAACTATTTCACATGAAAAAGCACTGCAGAAATACATTATTTACAACTTCCCTAAGAGAAAAAGGGACGTAATTAAAACGATAGTAGTATGTTCTAAGGTCAAACAGATGGTCAGCAAATATATTCTGTCTCTTTGGTGAAAAGTGAATTAAATATTCCTTTTCTTTCTATAGCTCATGTACAGTATTCCAATAATAATAACAGTGATGAATTTTTTACCTTCCAAGAATTTTTCTCTGGTTCTTGTTTTTTTTAAATATCTGAAAGGAGTAGTATTTTAGGTTTAAAATGTGAAAACGTAATAAAAAAAATCTCTTATCGTGAGATTGTAGCAAATCAAACAAAGTGGTTTTTTATTTGGCTATAGGATCAAATATATAGCTAATGAGCGTTTGGACTAGGAAGTTTTTACTTTTTGATGACGTAATATCACCAGTTGATACACATAAATTATATCAGTGTAAATGTGTATTTTTTTTATTTTGTAAGAAAGTATTTTATTATACTTCATTCTGGTAAATTAATTTTTTAAACCTTTTATATTTCATATGCTCGCACCCCTCCCCCCCCCAGGGGTCACGCTCCACAGTTTGAGAAACGCTGAGTTATATGCTTTATCTCTGATTCATGATTTGAAATACCAGTTTTGAAATACCAGTATTCACAAGTTTAAATATCGGTTTTTTGGTATTTACTAAAAAATTTTAAAATTGTTTCTTATATGTTCAGTATCGCCAGCATAGCAAAATATTATACGTCTTTGTGTTTATGTTATGTGTTAATTATTGCACCATGATTATAATATATTATAAATGAAATAATTTTACGTCCATTTCAGAAGGTGAAAATATTATAAACGTCTTTATTCCGCTCATTCCGTTGTTCTTATTTTTATTTTCCTAGCTGATTCTACAGTCTAAGGCAACTCATTAAATACTTCATCTGATTTTTTCATTGCCAGATACAACAGGATAAAAGACTAATAATCTGAACTTAAAAATATAGACATAAATTATTTCTCTGACAAAAAGAACTAAATACACTACTCCTAAGTTTTCGTTGAAGGAATAATAACATATCCAAGCTCATCTGCCTTCTTTCATCCATCAAAACCTGCTACTAAAATATTTCCGTAACGGGCGAAATTAAAATTGTGAATACAAAGTTGCATGATAGGATCAAGAGAAGTTATAAAATATCTGAATCATCCAAGGCCAAAACTACCCTATTACAATTCAGGACTTGCACAGGATTAGTAGTCTGATATTCGTATCTGAGAAACCAAGGTTGTACTTGTGAAGAAAATGCGAAAGATTTCGATATTTTCTGAATTGGTGGTGAGTTTGTTATTCACATTGTATCATACTTTCGGGTACAAAATGTGTTTTTCAGATTAATATTATATATATATATATATATATATATATATATATACTCATTAATAATAACCCATATTTATAAATAAGAATAACTTTAAAAAACATTAAAAAAATCAGTTGATAATACTTCGGTTTGTGATTTCATTATTTATATGATTAAAGAATATAATGGCACTATGTAAAAAAATGTTCTAGAGTTAAGAAAAAAAGAAACTAACCAAATCAAATTGGATCAAGTTTGTAATAAATTTTTTTACGCACAAACCAATACACATTCAGAAGAATTCGGTACAATTATCGAAGATGATGATGACACTAATGTCAATTGTGTAAAGGAACTGTGTCTCTTGAACAAAAATTAGAGAATTAGTGATAACTAAAAAAATTTCAACAAACCAAAATACAGAACAGAAATTAGCTATATCAAAAATCATCCGACGAGAAATCGATTCATTTGAAGATAAGGATATAGAGGTAAATACTTGGAAAAGGTATATCGCGCATTGCTAATAGTATCACCAACTAGCGTAGATGCCGAGAGATCGTTTTCGACAGATGGTAATTTTTGCACAAAATTATGATCCAGGCTTAATGACAGTACAATTGGTGCATTATGTTTTTTAAGAACATTTCAAAAATTTGTAATAGTACCACAGCCTGTGTGTGAATAGTGATATTTGCACTTTTTTGTGATTTAAATAAATAAGATGTTCCTCGTTTTTTTTTTTTTTTAAATTTTTTGGGGATTCTTTATAAACTGTTATAGTTTAAAAATTATTTCTTGTGATATTCCCACTCTCTAATAAAACTGGCAAGTAAAACAAAAATACACTCGTGTTTTCTTTCTTTTCTAAAATTTCTAATACCGGTATTAAATTCTAAGAAATACCGGTATTGAGCTTTTGGTCCGATATTGCATTCCCTACTAATAGTTCATCAGTTTGCCTAGATTTTGTGTTTGTGATTTTATAATTTTGTGCATGAGTATATATATAATAAACCTTCTATTCTTAATCTACATCATTTTATTTCCTAATATCTATATGATTAATTGTAATCATGTTCGTTATTGTTTAATTTTTTATTACCTTACTTCTCGTCTTCCGGTTCCGGCAGTTCCTAAACTCTTTACAACTGTTCTGGAAGAGGTCTGTCGTGGTGTCAAATCAAACACGGGCAATCACTAAAGCACATACTTGCTGATAATATGTAGCTTCCCCCCCCCCTACATTCTGCAGAGCACGATAAAGAGCCGATGTTAAAATAGCTTTGTATATGTTTAAAATATTAATATATTTTTACTTAATAAAACCCAACCAAGATAGGGCCCTCATTTTTTTTTTTGCACCAATGTCTTTCGATACCTAGGTACGCCACTGCTTACAGTCCTTACTTAGCTTAATCTGATCATTTCGCTATCCAGTGGTGTAATTGAATTTTGGATGGAGCTGCAACATCAAACTGTATCCCCCGATTTTGTTATTATTCTTTTTTTTTTCTTCAATTTCCTCCCACTATGAAAGCAATTTTAAAGAAGCATTCACGTCATAAAGTGATCAAGGGAACGGTCCACAGCATTTAAAGAAGTAGCACAGCATATTCTATGACATTTAGTCATGGTCACAAAGTAAGCAGGAATCTGAGGCTGCCATTTCCATTGCGGTGGTCCCAAAGGACTCATTTTCCATTGGGAACGTCTCAACGGTCAGTAGTAGAATTGTTTTCCCGAATACATCCAAACAGAAGTGACTCTACATCACGTGTCCCTTTCGTGGGTGGCACGTATTCCATCTAGAAGGAGGAGACTCTAGAACCGCTGGAAGAGCCAGAGAGACACCAATACTGACACAGAGACATCGCTACATGCTTCTGGATTCCAACAGCATTACCAGCACCTGCGCCCCAGCTCGTTTTAACGACGCCTTTATCAGGAGAAATACACAGAATTAGCTGCAAACTCAACAGCGCTGCCCTAAATAGAACCCGGTGTCGCAGTACACAAGCGTTCTGGCATTGGTGACCTGGCACCCTTCTATACAGGTAATTCTGCAAATTGTATGAAGTCTAAGGCAGGGCACGCCGAATGCTCAAGGCAATGAACCAGAAATTTTTCATATAAAGGAGCTCTGTTTCTTCCCTCTCTCTACAGAGGCTGTGGCGCAAGATGTAAAACGACGCTTTTTATTCCCATGGACAAAGGAGGCATTCAGTCTCCACTTTTGGATCTGCCATCCATATATCCGCAATGCCTTGGGATCAACTACAATGCAATACAATTCTTTATATTCAGTGATTGGTAGGTGTTAAGGTCGCAAAGACGTCTTGGAGTTGACAAAAAAAGCGAAAATATTTTCCTTTTCATACTGCTCTATAGCCAAAGAAATAGCTTCAACATCAAAGTTGTCCAAAGACAAAAGACAATGCAAAGACTGAAAAGAGAGCAATTTTAGGGAGGGGAAGTCAACCGCCTACACTTCATGTGTGTCCTGCTTCCGACTGACAGGTTTGAAAGCAGTCCTTTCTGTACACTCGATAAGTGCAATAGGAATAATAAAATGTCTCTTTCCAGACTAGGAAAATTCAAATTTTCATAGCGATAATATTGAAGATCTGAGCAATGCAAGTTTTAAAGGAGATAGGCTCTCAGAAACAGTGGTGTAACGAAGAATATTAGGGTTCCCCTGCAAAGTCAAGTTTTGGGAGACAAAGCTGAAATACGTACTTAGCGTCAATCAAGCTTTGGGTTCCCTCGCAATGCGAGGATTGCGGGCAGGAGCGTAGCTACCACCGTATCAATGATACGGGGCCCCCAAGCTACAGG
Organism: Trichonephila clavata; assembly: GCA_019973975.1. Taxonomy (NCBI): domain Eukaryota; kingdom Metazoa; phylum Arthropoda; class Arachnida; order Araneae; family Nephilidae; genus Trichonephila; species Trichonephila clavata. The sequence continues at coordinate 114,390 of BMAO01022751.1, forward strand.
AGCCCCAATACATGTAACTACATTCCCACTAACAGGGCTCTTATATGTGTAATGGGCCCCCGAAGGAATTTTGATATAGGGCCCACTCAAAACTATCTACGCCAATGGTTGCGGGTGGTACACCACTGATCAGAAATAAAAGTATCAGTTGATGAGATTATTGAAAATTATAATATTATGATAGCTTATATATATATATATATAGAGAGAGAGAGAGAGAGAGAGAGATGGGCGAGGGGAATGGTAAAAATGCAAATCACACTGAAATTCGACAAAAATTAAAAAGAAAAACATTCTGAAGAAAAAGGACAAACAAAGGAAAACTGTTTCTAGGATCGTTACCATTCCGAAACTGATCGATCCGAATGTAACCAATGAAATAATTAATTACACTAATAAAAGTATGTACAAGAAATAGAAACTTAGTATTCTCCAAAATATAAAAATATGTACTAATAAAATAAGAGAGAGAAGCAACCTTTTATATAATTTTCAATACAAACCCATAATCACTCATGAGTGGAAAAGTGACACGCCTGGCAAAAGGCGTGAAATTTTCAATTAGCAAAATATTTTCTCGTCCCATACAGCTGTAATTTCTACTTTTCGATACACAAAATCGGTGATTGACGCAATAAATGTACTTATTTTCAATAAATCGACAGAAATCTAAAAGAACTCGTAGCCATTTTTTTCATGTAAGATTAAAATTTTTGGACATGTTCGGATTCATTTTAAAGACTCGGGAAACTTTACTTTGGTCAAGTAAAGTTTTCTAGTCATGAAATCATTCTCAATTTAAAGTTAGAACTGTTACCTGTGTGTGCCAGTATGCCAGGCGGTCGTGAGAAGCAGGTTGACCACCATGTCCACTGGCATCCAGTCCACAACAGAGCCTTTGTATACCAGCATTGTCCGAAGCAGACCCTTACCCGTCTGAAAAGAAAAGCGATTAAATTGTATTCGAGCAATTTTTAATTAAATATGTGGTTACTATTAAAAAGATAATGTTTTGTCTTTTGATGCTTATTTCTGCTATTAAAAGCTGAAGATTGAAAAAAATCGATGTTTTTTATGACTGGATTTTGTTTATCTGTGGAAACACACACACACACACACACACACACACATATATATATATATATATATATATATATATATATATGATATATACACATACAGTGGTGGCCAAAATTGTGGACTCTTTTTTAAATTATGTTTTTTAAGTGTTTGTATGCTTCTAGAAAATGTTGCGTAGCACAGAATTTCTAGTCTTTTATATCATTTTAATGATAATTTAATACTGAATTCAATACACAAAACAAAATTTGTTGATTAGTTGGGTAGCCTTTATTTTTTATTACAGCTTCCCATAGATGCTTCATTGAGCTGAAAATAGTTTTAAGCTCTTCCTTTGTTATTACGTGACGTCAGGGAACAATTATATTCTCAATAAGTTCCTTTTTATTTCATGGGTACCTCATTCGGACAAGGGTCTTGAAACGGTGCAACAAGTTTTCGATAGGATTGAAGTCAGGACTGTTTCCTGGCCAGGACAACTACTCAGTGATCTTAGAATGATACCAGTTTTTCGATGACTTTACTGTGTGGCAAGGAGCAGAATCTTACTGAAAAATAAACAAAGCATTGCTGGTAAATAGAACCCTGATGGAAGGTAGAAGTTTGGATTCTAGAATGGTGACAATGTATTTTTTTACATTCAGTGTCCCATGGATGATATGAAAACGACCGATACCATTTTTTTATATGCAGGACAAATCATAAAACTAAATGGGTAGTTCACAGTCTCCTTAATGCCCTCCGGGTTTAGTATTTCCCCTATTCTACGTTTTACATATTTTCAGTCATCACTACCGATACCTGTTTCATCCCTCCCTATATGTGTTTCTTTGACCCCTGTAGTTCTTCTTAGCGCTGCTGATAAGACTTTTATCTTGGAATTCTACCTCTTAGTCTAACATCTGCCTATCTTCCCCTGGTTGTTTTTGAACTGACAGAAACACCAGCATCATTCAAATCACTTTTGACGGTCGTTGATGTCACTCTTCTATATAGGAGACACAGTATTTTTGTACTTCTGTCATTAACAGATGTGGCGCACCTTTTTCAGCCTCTTCCTGCCTTTTTTTATTATTAAATTTGTCTCCTGACTACTTAAAAAAAACCTTTAGTCTCCAGATGTTGTCACTGAAACACCCAACTGTCTTGCAGCTTTAACATAGGAAAGACCACTTTATCGTCATTTATCTCTTTCTGGGTATCCAGTGTACTCTTTCATTTGATGTCTTTGCTTCTTGACTAAATATCGTTGTTGTCCTGGCCAGGAAACAGTCCGGACCGCAATCCTATCGAAAACTTGTTACACTGTTTCAAGACCCTTGTCCGAATGAGGTACCCATGAAATAAAAAGCAACTAATTGAGAATATAATTGTTCCTTGACATCACGTAATAACAAAGGAAGAGCTTAAAACTATTTTCAGCTCAATGAAGCATCTGTGGGAAGCTGTAATAAAAAATAAAGGCTACCCAACTAATCACTGATAACTCACTGCAATCATCAGTATCTATTGTCTTCTTACACTATTAAAATCCGAAGGTAAACAAACGTATCTATCTATGTATGTATGTGCGTCTATCTTCTCACGAACCGTACGACGCAGAAAGTCGCGGAAGGTATAAGATCGGGAATTTTCCGGGGAAGCCGTATTGCCCATTTATATTCCGATATTGTAATTGGTTGAAAAGATATTAATTAAAAACCTTAAAACGCCTAATTGTTTTACTCCTGCCGGTTGTTTACTTGGCGGAACTTCCATTCCGTTTCGGCCGAGCGGTAAACTTACGTTTTCCACCATTTTACAATTGTCATCAAATTTTCGGCGTTGAAATCAGACAAAAAATAATTACAGAATCGGAAAGATCATTTATTTCGCCACGATACGGTATAATTTTTTTTTTTGTAAAATAACAATATTTTCTATTTTTTTTTTTTTTTTGAATTTTTGAATTTTTTAAAATAGTGTTAAAACTGATGCGTTTTTATGAAAATTATTTCTAAATTGTTGCGTATGAATTTCTTTTCGTGTTATTAAATCGATATTCTACACTAATTAACTTCAAGCCTTTCTCTTTTAGATCCATTCATTTAAAAAATAAAATGACCAAAACCTTTTTTCCTGCTATTTTTTAAAAACTACTCGAAATTTTTATTCGACATTAAATACTTCGTTATTTATTAAAATTATTGCATGAAACTTTTTTTCCTTGCGTAAAGCTATATTATCCGTAACATATATGAAGATTGAAAAAATTGCTTTAAAATTACGGATTTTAAAAAACATTTTCTGATTTTCGTAAACTGCTGTTTTTCTGAGAAATAACTTAAACAGTAGTTTTTGTACACTTTTTTATTTCAAAGTACGTTAATTTGCAAATAGTTTGTGAAGTTTGAGAGCATTAACTTAAAAATTATGCCCTAAAAATGAAGGTAATGATTTTTAAAATAATTTAAAATACGCGATTTTACATTTAGCCAAACATTGGCGTCGAAAATTAGCTTTGCGCCAAATACTTTTGACCTGTTTCGCCATCGACCGCATCTAACTCAAGGGTTACACTAAAAAATTCTGCCTTAAACAGGGGGGAATCAGTAACTTTGGCGAGTAAAAAAAAATGCGAGTGAAAAAGTTATTTTTTTGTCAATTTTTCTTTATATAATTTTCAAAATTAAATAACTATATATCAGATTAAGATGATAAAATGCATTCAATGCATTTCTGAGATTCATTAAAAATATTTATCAGTATCGAAACTTTTGTTCTCTTTCATAAAACTTATAGTTTACTTTAAAATAATGCCTAATGTATATTTCTTTTTTTGACATATAATTCCGTGAAAAAAAGGAAAAATTTGCCCATTTCGAAATTTTTTTTCGGAAATAGTCAGTTAAATAGGCATAAATTCCTTAGGAAAAAAAAGCTATGTTCATATTATATATTCTTTATTATTAATTGCTTTTTATTAAAATATCAAAAATCAATAATTTTTTTGCAATACATTTACATGTAATCGTGAATCGAAATTTTTCAATCGTTATGTGTGAATATCCCCTCTTCAATAAAAAATTACTTTCAATTTTTACCTTCTATTTATAATTAACGCCTATTTTCACTTTCTGCTACGGGTTTTTGTAGCGCAGTTGATAGCACGCTGGAATCATAGCGGATCGACGGAGTGATATTTTTCACTTCGAGTTCGAATCCGGGATTTCGATTTTTTCATTTCTGCTTATTTTTCCCACGTAAATTAATTTTACTGATAAATACTTATTTTAACATGATCCTCTGTTATTTTAATGTACTTTTCATTTTTTTTTTTTTTTTTTTTTTTTTTTTTGCCTTCAAAACGGTTTTTTTTCTGATTTTTAACCATTTAAAGTAATTTCTATCTTTTTTAACAATTCCTAACAAGAAGCTTTCATTTCTGTTTATTTTTCCCACGTAAATATTCAGTGCTGCCATTATTTAAGCAAACGGAATGTCACATTTAATTGCTAAATGAACATTTTTAATTAATTTTAATGTAAAAATATTAATAAGTTATAGTTTTGTATTATATAAATATCGATGAATTTAAAAGAAAATGATTTTTAAAAAGTTCATTGATATTTAGAATCAGTGATTAAAAAAATCAAATGCCAAAAACTATCTTTTTTTTTAAGAATTAAATTTTTTTTTTTTTTTTTTTTTTTTTTTTTACGAAACAACGATATTTTGCATATTTTATGATTTTTTTCTAAAATGAATCAACATCGTTACTTTGAAATAAAAATGATTTTCAAAGCTTTTAGAATCAGTGATTTTAAAAAAAAGCCAAAAACTTTTTTGAACAAATTTTAATAAAACACTCAAAATACTTAAATCAACCATTTAATAATTTCTTCTTTTATAAAGGTAATTGCATGAAACTTTTTTCCCAAGTGTCGAATATTTCAAAAAATCCTCACAATTTTACTTCAAGAATTAAAATAATAGTGAAATTTTGTAATTTGAAAAATTTATACTTTCTGTCTTTTTTTCAGCATACAACTATTTTTAAAAAGACTACATTTTCGTTTCCGGGAAATAAAAAATTGCAACGAAAGAATAGGAAAGTGAGTGGGTGATTTTTAAATTCGGACTGTTTGCCTAGTCGAGGGTTTTTGGTGACGGACCTCGAAATTTTCAACCATGCTCAAGTGACGAGGACGACACCTGAACTTTCACCCATCTTTAATAATTACCACACCATACCAACGCAAGAACAAATTTCGAAAAAGGGAGTTTTTATGACATTGTTAAAAAAATCACTCACATCGCGCGCATACACACACACACACACACACACACACACACACACAAGTGCTATCGGCCTGAGAGAAACGCGAAATTTCCATGAGGATGAAGTTATTCACTCGGTAAAAGACCGTGCAACGCCGGGCTAAGCGCAGAGGAAAGAAACAAAGTAATTTCGAAAAAAAATATTTGAAGTGCTGAATTTGTGAAGATTGAGTGAATATTAACGTCCCACTGTTCAGCTACACGAGGCCTGTTGGGGACGGTCCACGTAATTTTGAACCATGGTCAAGTGACGCGGACGACACCTGAGCTGGCACCCCCTCTCCTGACTACACCACCACACCAATGGGAGGACGTTTGTGCTCTCGACAAATTTTACGTGTATCCCTCCCCTACACTGTGGGTCTTCAGTGGTACTAGGATCGAGAATTTGTGAAGAGAAGGGAAAATGTTAAGCAACAAGGCCATGACACGCACTCACGGGACATGCACTCACATCGTACGCGTCAAACCCCACAAAAGTGTTGGCGTTAGAATAAAAGGAGGAAATTAACATGGGGGGGGGATTAAGTTATACCCTTGGTATAAGCCCGTGCAACGCCGGGCCATGAAAGCTAGTTTATCAATAACTATTGCATCATATCTTTTTTTTTTGCGTTGCAAATACTTGAATTTTGTTTTATGTATTGAATTCAGTATTAAATTATCATTAAAATGGTATAAAAGACTTGGAATTTTGTGCTACGCAACATTTTCTAGAAGCATACAAAAACTTAAGACATAATTTTAAAATGAGTCCACAATTTTGGCCACCACTGTATGTGTGTGTATCATATATATATATATCATGTGACTATAGTTATCTTAGTTATTTAACTATTTTTTGTATATTTTTGTAATATAGTTTTATATATATATATATATATATATATATATATATTCTTTCCAAGCACTACAGCTGGTTACCTGCCAAGGCTTTCCCTGTCAGCTTAGACCAGGGGTCGTTAACCTTTGGCACGCGTGCCAGATGTGGCACGCGAAGAAATTCTCAGTGGCACGCCACCACTCTCAACAAAATTTTAAGATAAAACTGAATCTCTCAGTCTCTCCTTTCAATGCCTCACACATTTTTTTATAAAGGTTTTGTTTCTTACTTTCAGTTCTCTGCCATAGAATGATTCTGCTGAATCAGCTTGCGTGTAGTTTGTGTGCTTTATGTAAAAGGAAACATCTTTTGTGTTTAAATGTTGCTTATTATTAGTGTTAAATATTCAACGGAAATCAAAATTATTGTGTAATACTTGTAAAATGAAGTATATCATTCATTACTGCACAGTGAATAAAAAAGAAAGTAGTTCGTCCTTTATCCACCAAAAGCTTGGGCATCGACGAAAGAAAAAACAAATGTCTTAGGTATAAATCAAACAATTCTGCTCAACAAATATTTTACAGTGGAAATATAATAAACAAAAACTGTTATTTTATCAACATATTTAATTTGGATTGAAAATAAATTCGGTGAAAAAACCACACTAGTGCGTTAATTAGGTACGGGGAGTGAATCTAATTTCCAAACCACACACACATAATGCTCTTTTAAGGTATCCGAACACGTTGAAAATGACCAAATACAATCAAGACAGATATTTTTGTTTTTTATTTTATTTAATAAAGATATCTTTCGACTTAGCGAAACATACTTTATTTTGTTTCTACACTACCTAGAGGCTAAGTTACAATAAATTGTATAAATTTAGAAAAACCGGAAGTGGGTTTTGATCTACCAGAAGTGGGCATTTATATTGCTCGAAATCTATCATGGCGAGTCTGATAACTCAAAATATTACGAATGTATTTCTATAAAACTTTTTGAACCTGCTATTTATGTTATTTTCTGGAGAATGTACTAAAATATTTCTTATTATATGAATATTTTTTGAGTTATGGCTTGTCATTTAAATAATGGTCTCATAAAAAATGTAACATTTCTTGTAATGTTTACTCAATCAGCTCTAAATTTTTCAAATTTTAGTAAATTTTCTAGATATATGCATCTAATTTGTTTTAGTAATATTTTTACTGATATATGTTTATTACTTTTTTCTAAGACTGCTTTGAAGTTTTACAAAAATATTGCTAAAATTTCACTTATAATTGTGATATTTGTAAAATTCAGATAATTTATTTTAAATTTTGATAGTTAAATATAGTAATACCTTATTGGTATTGAGTCCTAAAGCGGCCGCGGTGGCCGAGTGGTCTAGGCATCGGATCATGGCTAGCATGTCATGGGTTCGATCCTAGTACCACTAAAGATCCGCCGTGTAGGGGAGCGATGCACGTTAAATCTGTCGAGAGCTCAAACGTCCTCCCGTTGGTGTGGTGTGGTAGTTAGGAGAGGGGGGTGCCAGCTCAGGTGTCGTCCGCGTCACTTGACCATGGTTCAAAATTACGCGGACCGTCGCCAAAAGCCCTCGTGTTGCTAATCAGTGCGACGTTAATATTCACTCACTCACTCATTGAGTCCTAAAAGCACATTTATAATGTTTTAGTATGCCAGTTTGTTAAAAAGTACTCCAAACGTGTTCGGATACCTTAAAAACATATTAAGAGCAATTGCAATTTTTTGAGTGTTGTGTGTGTTAAAGAAGCCATAATTATTTTATTTTGGTGCGAATCAAAAGCTAATAGAAATAAGATAATAAATCACAACTTAATTTTTTTCATATTCTTCTCATGTTCTTGATTAGTCCTGCCAATATACGAATAGTGAGTATGATTTCAGCCGAAAGTTGAATTTAATTTGATGCACAGTGTTTTTTAGGCTACTTTTTTTAAAACTTTGTCACGTTGTTAGTTTGATTGTGAAAACGTATTTTTCTTTAATTATTAAGACCATTTATAGTTACATATTGAACCAAATAGCGAGTAAAAAAAGAAAGTTTGATACTCGCTGTTCTTGGACGAACAAATTTGGATTCGAACAGCAGAAAGATCGCCCTGTGTATGTATGCCATGTCGCGAAAGTGTTGTACGTCGTATGTCAAGTACACAAAGACATTTTCAAACTAAACACCAGTCCACATTTAAGAATTCTGATGAGAATTGTGAAGCTTTTTTTGGAAAGACCTGCATCTGGGTATAAAATCGAGATTACAATTTTATTTTAAACAATTATAGTCAAACCAAAAGTGACATAATGTATTTCCGTAGTTGCTCATTGTACAGCAGCGAAAGGGAAAACTTTTACAGATGGCGATTATATACAGGACACATTTTTAAAAAAGAGCTGAAATATTGCTTAGAGATATACCATATTTGAAAACATCATCCTCAATTCAAGAAGTACCTGCTTCTGCGCGAACTGTGGAAAGAAGAATAACGTAAATGGCGGAAAATGTAACTGCGAAGCAAAATACAAGAAATTGTTGTATTTAGCATTGCTCTTGATGAAAGTACGGGCGTGAATATGTGAGGCTGCATGCTCTTCAGTAATTGCACGATATTGTGACGGATCGAATTTATGAAGAGAAATGCAGCATGATTCCTCTTTCTGGTACAGGATAGGATATTCTTTTTTCATTTATAAATCATTTTGAAAGTAAAAACATTAATATAAATAAAATATTTTTTGTAACTACTGATGGCGCTCCTGAATGGTTGGCAAGGAAAGAGGATTTGTCAAACTTGGTGGGAAATCATATTGGACATGCAATATTGAACTTCCAGTGCATAATACATCACGAAAGTTATGTTGCCAAAAGTTAACAAAATAGTTAAATTTTTAGCGAAATAGTTAAATAATAAAACGAAATAGTTAAATTTTTAGCGAAATAGTTAAATAATAAAACGAAATAGTTAATTTAATTTAACGAAATTTTGTTGTGAAATTTATAGTGCCTCGATCTTCATTACAACACGTACAATTTAAATATCTTTTAGAAGAAAGGGAAAGTGAGTATGGGGAAATCTTCCCTTGTACACTCACATCCGTTAGCGTAGTTGTGGTAATGTCTTGAATACGTTTATGTCACGCACGGAGCACATTAAAATTTTTCTTAATGAGAAGAAACAACATTTCTCCCCGAATTAGACGATAAGAAATGGTTAGATCATAGGTTCTCTCCTCGTCACTTGATCAAGGTTCAAAATGACGAGGTCCGTCGCCAAAAGCCCTCGTGTAGCTGAAGAGTGCGACGATAATATTCGCTCACTTAATCAAACCTGTTTTAATAGACCCATTTACAATCCCATTCGATTTGTCAATTTTTGAGTGAATAGAAGTTGATAATTTTTAGTTGATTTTTGATCATGGAGCTTATTGAAAAAATTAACATCTTCAGAATAATGGAAAGCAATATATACGGAGTTACGGAAAAATCTGGAAGATAACTCTAGCAATAAATCGACAGCTATTTTAAATTGCTAGATGTCATTGACGGAACGGTTTAATCGCGCTTTAAAAAAATAGCATGTTCTCTGCCATCTGCTTCTGGTTCCACATATCTATGTGAACAAATTTTTTTTCATGAAATATATCTTGAGTCCACTAAGAAATTGTTTAAAAGCTGAACATTCAGAATTCTGTATCAAATTGAAAGTCTCAATTTATACCCCTGACATTGCGACATTAAGAACAACTCTGCAAGGTCAAGGTTGGCATTAAAATTTTAATTTAACTATGTTGCATGAACACTTATATTTTATGTTGTTTATTTCTAATTTTGTAAATATTTTTAAAAAGGCACAATTTTAAATTTTATTTATTCATTTTTTGAAGAACAGTCACATTTTATATATGTTTACTCCTTATTTTGTAAATATTTTTAAAAAGGCACAATTTTAAATTTTATTTATTTATTTTTTTGAAGAATAGTCACATTTTATATATGTTTACTCCTTATTTTAATAAAAATTCTTAAAAGATACATATTTATGTGTACAGTTTAAATTTTTCATTTACGTTGAAGGAATAGTTATATTTTATGTTGTTTATTTTTATGTTAACAAATATCTTTAAATGATGCATAATTAAAGTACAATAAAACTCTAAATTTGTATTTTTCACCTCTATTTCCTAACTCTGCATGTACTGCGAGGGGAATCGAATTGTTTTCCTATTGCATGGCCCGCTGAATCCTGTTGGTTTGGCACGGCTAAAGGGCTGCCGACCTCTGGCTTAGACCAACTTGACATTCCATCGGTTCCTCTGACCACTTTTCTACTTGAACCTTCTTCTCTGTCCTTCCTCTTTTCCTTTTTACCACTCAAGTTTGGAAAGTTATTTTCTTTACAGGATTTCCATCGCTCTATCGAAATACTTGTCCCAGCCACCCTATTTGGGAAGCCTTTCACTCGGTTGGGTTCACTGTATTTCCATTCAAGTTGTATCACATTCTCCAGATTCAAGCTTTCTTTGCTTGACCAAATATTTTTCGTAAGATTTTTCTCTCGAAAGTCTCATCAGTTTCTCTTCGTCTTCTTTGTTAATTGTCCAGCAATTGCTGCCATTTTATATATATATATAAAGGAGAAAGGCGACTCACTCACTGACTGACTGACTAATCACGGTATCTCTGGAACTATTCAACCTACAGACTTGAAATTTGGTAGACATGTTCCTCTCATAGAGTAGACATCAGTTAAGAACGGATTTTCCGAAATTCGAAACACAAGGGGCGTTACGGGGGGTTAAGGGGCGTTATAAATAATTGTTTCCATGTTTAAACTACTTGATGTACAATCTTGAAATTGGGTAAGCAGATTCCTTTCAGAGAGCAGAGATCCGCTACAAAATGAGTTCGGTGAAAATCGACCCCCAAGTGGCGTTGCAGGGGCTTAAGGGGCGTTATAGATAATTATTTCCATTTTTAAACTATTTGACGCGCTGTCTTTAAATTTGATATATAAATAGATTCCTTTCGTAGAATAATGATCAGTTACAAAACGGGTTTTGTGAAAACAGACTTCTAAGTGGCGTTGCGGGGGATTAAGGGGCGTAATAGATAAATATATCCGTTTTTAAACTACTTCACCTACCTGCTTGAAAATTGGTAGGTAAGTTTATTTCCTGGAGTAAATATCCGCTCAAAATGGGTTTTGGAAAAATTGACCCCCAAGGGGTGTTGCGGGGGCGGGGGGTTTAAGGGGCGTTATAAATTCCGATTTTTAAGTTACTAGACGTACAGTCTTGAAACTTAGTAAGCAGATTCCTATTCATAGGGTAGAGATACGCTAAAAATGGGTTTCGTGAAAATTGCCCCCAAGTGCGTTGCGGGACTTAAGGGGCGTTATAGATAATTATTTCCATTTTTAAACTATTACACGCACAGTCTTTATATTTGATAAATAGATTTATTTCATAGAGTAGATATCAGCTATAAGAAGGTTTTGTGAAAACAGACCTCTAAGTGACGTTGCAGGGGATTAAGTGGCGTAAGAGATAAATATTTTCGTTTTTAAACTACTTGACCTACCTGCTTGAAAATTGGTTGGAATGTTTCTTTCATGGAGTAAATATCCACTACAAAACGGGTTTGGAGAAAATTGACCCCCAAGGGGTGTTGCGGAGGGTTAAGGGCAGATATAAATAATTATTTCTATTTTTAAACTATTAGACTCACAGTCTTGAAATTTGGTTAGCAGATTCCTCTCATAGGATAGAAATACACTACAAAATGTGTTTTGTGAAAATCGACCCCTAGGTGGCGTTGCGGGGGTTCAAGGGGCGTTATTGATAATTTTTTTTGCATTTTTAATTAATTGGACGCACAGTCTTCAAATTTTGCTAAGGAGATTCCTTTCATAGAGTGCAATTCCCCTACAAAATGGGTTTCGTGAAAACAGACCCAGAAGTGGCGTTGCGGGGGCTCAAGTGGCGTTATAGACAATTATCCACATTTTTAAACTGTTAGACGTACAGTCTTGAAATTTGATAAGCAGACTCCTTTCGTAAAGTAGAGAACCACTACAAAATGGGTTTCGCGAATATCAACTACCAAGTTTAATTTCGGGAGATTAAGAGGCGTAATCGATAAATATTTCCATTTTAAAACTATTTGATCATCCTGCTTGAAAATTGGTAGGCATGTTCCTTTCATGGAATAGAGTTCCTCTAACAAAGAGTAAAACGAAAATTGACCCCCAAAGATGTTTGCGAGGGGTCAAGAGGAGTTACAGAAAAAAATTCCTGTTTTTAATTGTTAGACCCATATACTTGAAATTTGTTAAGCATGTTTCTTTTGTTGAACAGGGATCCACTAACAATAAATTTTAAGCAAATCAAGTTCTGGGGGGTTGCAGGGGGTTACTGGGACGTATTGACAAAAAAATTACTTTTTTCGAGCTACAAGGACTATAATAATGAAATTTGGTTTGCATTTTTCTTTTGTTGAATTGAAATCCGCTAAGAGCGGTAATTTTGGAAAACGGCTCTCAACGGGATTACGGGGATATTGATAGTAAAACTTTTCTTTTTTTCTGTTAGATTTAGGCTTGAAATTTGGCTTGCATGTTCAATTTACGGAGTAGAGATCCACCGAAAATTGGTTTTGCGGGAATCCACTTGGTTTTTGAGTTACGAAAGAGCAAACATCATTCTATACTTCAATTTTAGAGATTTTTAGAAAATACAAATTAGATGAGTTCTGCCCTTTTTTTTTATCAACAGGTGACAGTTACAGGTATAAGTATATTTTTCAATTCAATCGAATTCCTAATGCTAGGACTTAGATATCAATAATTTATACATATAGATAAGCAGTAAAAATTTATAAAACATCATGAAATACCCAGCGAAGCGGGCGGGTAACGGCTAGTATATATATATATATATATATATATATATATATATAACTTTTTGCATTCCTTGCAGCTCATGTTTGAAAGGCATAAAATTATTATCTTTTCGTCATTATAGCTACAAAGGATTATTTTATCTAAATAACTTTATTCTGATGAAGAAGACATTGATTCTAACGTCACAGACATTTCATGACACATAAAAGCCTTTACTTTTCAGTTTCAGCATTTTTATTTTTTTCATATTATATATTAGTTACATTTTGTGACATAAATCAAAAGTCACCTTAAATGTGCTAATAGGAAATATTTTCTGAATTGAAAAAATTACTTACCATGATGATAAATGTGGAAGGACCATTCACGCCATCCACCCAGCCCTGAAACAAAATACAAAACTAATTCAATTTCTCCCTCAACCGAAACTTTTTCTCTCTTTGTAAGAAAAACTAGTGGGAAAAAAATATTTTTATCAAGCAAGGGTAGTTTTTTAAATGAATCACTTACATCAATAAATAATGCTTTCGATTTTTGTTGAAAGGCGGAAGAAAAAAACAAATTTATTAAATTTCGTAATATAATACTTTTGCAAAAGCTAATTAAATCAATAAAATTTACTCTTTTCAAAAACACGTAAGGCCCTATTTCCAGCAAGCATCGGACCGAATGAAAGTTGTGCTTTGTTGTCGTAATTATTTTTTAAAAAAAACTTTGGTTTTTAAAATAAACTCATTTATTATGAATGCCAATTTAAGCTCATTTCGGACCTTGGGCGCAGAAGATCTACAAGCTCCTTTGGCACTGGCAGATCGAAATTTATAACCAAAAAAATCTAGTTAAATCCAGCTAATCTGGGCCCGTAGGTTCCTGCCCCAATGGATAAACCGGCGCTGCCTATTATCCTTGTGATTTGTCCCGGATAACAAAACAAACAACAACAAAAAAACACAAAGAAATAAAGAATTTTTTTTAAATTTAGAATACACTTTTAAGAATCCATTCTCGGATAATTTTTTGAAATATCTTATAAAAATTAATTTTATTACTTCCAGGGAACACGGAGGGCAATTTGAAACACTTGTGAATCGCTTTCTATGTGAGTGTGAATTCAACTTTTTCTTTCAAGAAAAGATCGCAGTTTAAGTGAAATAAACTTTTAAAATGATTCGGACATTCCCCATCGACCTACTTTCGGCTCTATGTCTCTGACCTGACAAAACTTTCTGATGCTTCTTTTTCACACAATTCCTACTATTATATATTCACTCTCTCCCTATTTATTTATATATATATCTTGTTAAAATTAATAAAATACCTTCTATTCATCCAATCAAGTTCAAATAATTTTTTTTAACTTGTAGAGGATGATACTTGATGTTAATATTATTTTTTTTAAAAAAAAATACTAGCTGAAATGCCCGTTCTTTGCACGGGTTAAGTTTTAAAAACATAAATTCATCTATTATAGCAATTATAATATTTTTAATGAGGGTAAAGCCCTGAATAAAAAGTAGTATAACCAAAAATTAAAAATATTTTTTTCAAATGAATGTTTACACTATAAATAATTTTAAACAAATTGCAATTTTGCCTCAAAGTAAATAATAATTTTACAAAAACAAATATTTCAATGTAAGAGAGAAAATTAGCAAGCTGAAGAGTAAATAGGTATGAATGAATGCAAATATAATTAAAAATTATGACAGAAAAGTTATAACAGTAGTAAGTTTCTGCTATGGGAGCTATGGATGAAATAACCTGCAATAGATGAACCGAAAGAAATAATTAATGATGATAAACTGATTCACTAAATGCTATGATAAATGAGAAATATTAGGAAGCCTTCAACTAAAAGAAAATTAAATTAGCATTGCACCTTACCTCATATAATATTATCTAACATCTCTGTAATATATGTAATATAGAGTATTCGATGTGATTCAATACTAAAAAAATTGAATTAGTATGAACTAAAATCAAAATCTACCTAAATAAGGTCCCCTTTGAAATAGTCCAGAACCGACAACAGTACTGAATAAAACAAATAATAAACCAAATTGCTAAAAAACTAATTCTTAAAACAATACTTTTTTGCAATATTTCTTTTAAAAATTATAATGTTTGCAAAGAGCAAAAGAATGAGTACATACAATGATAAATAAATATAGTGATAATTGAAATTTATATATCGTATAAAGACAGTATGATAACATAAAATATGCATATGATCTCCAAGAAACTATGTGAGGAACAGATTATCGGAAGCAACGTTAATCCATGATGGTATGAGACGTAAAATTATTTCAACACTGAATTTTAAAGAAATCCAGAGGGAAATATGAGAAAATCTTTTCAAGGTGCATCCTTTTTCTGTGCAAACATTTTTACGACCACAAATGATACAATTTTCTGATTTGCAAGATTGCCAGAAGCAAAGTTAAGTCATGACAAAAAAATCCGGTCAAAATGGAATTTAAAAGAAAATATGAGAATGTTATTTCAAGGTGCACCTTATCATAGTTTCAGCAAATAGCTTTTTGTTAAAAAAATTTAGGATTTTTTTTTTCATTTAAAACAAAGATAAGTTCTTATCGGTCATAGACCATAAGGCAAAAAACAGTGACACGCAAAAAACATTCTGGTATCTCATAAATAGGAAACATCCTCTTCACGATATTACCAACATAATAATAGCAATTAGTTTGAATTCAGTGTCATTTTCTTTCTGTTATACTTTAAGCAAAATTTTTTTCTACGTTGAAAAAATATTGAATATGCTGATGAAGGAAGAATTATTATTAGAAATTATGAATATTTATTTTCAACGACAGAAAATGGCTTAGATATGAAAAATATGTGAAATTTATATTTAAAAATGTATACCATGCATGTGTGTATAGATACAATCAGCATGAAGAACAGGTTTGTCAGAAGAAAAATTACGTTGATGAGCATTTAATCGCATCCATAGTTTCCATGTTCATCCATAGTTTTTCTAACAAATAATATTTTTTTTGAACAAATGGACATGACAAAAAAAATTGTGGTGAGAAGTGAAGGTGTAGTTTCATTGATTGTAAGAAAAAAAACCCCTTTGATATTTGTGTCATGAATAGATAATCATGATCTAAGATTCTGTTTACAAAAAGCCTCACAAACAATTGTACGGCTGAAAAAACAGACTTTTGAGTCTTTGTATCACGTAATTATTGTACCTACAATGATACGCAAGAAAAGGATAGTTCAGAAGAAATAAAACTGTCACACTAAAATAGAAATTATAATATTAATTTAAATCAAAAGGTTATAAAACAGAAAATGTAAGCCCTAATTTTTATAAAATTGCCATAAACAGTTTTGAACAACAAAAAAAACACATAACAGAAAATCTTAAATATTTAATATTGAAAAAGAAATAAAAGAAACAAATAACATAAAAGTAACCTTACATATAGTATAGTAATTATAATATTAATTCAAACCCAAAAGCTGCTTTAAATAGATAAATTAAGAATTTATTTTAATGAAACTACCATAAGCAGAATCTTATACGTAAATAGAAATTCTAACTTAAAATCACAATATTGTCAATATGTTAATCTCAATTAGTTTGAATTGAGTGTCATTTTCTTTAGTTACATTTTTCTGCTTCTTTGTTATGATGGAAAAACATGGAATCTGCCAATAACGTCACCGCAGCAAAATTTGCACCACAATATCAAAATGACAGATTCTTTTGTGTCTTATATGGAAAAAAAATTGAATTTTGGTGAAAAAAGAGCCACTTTAACTGCGGTGACTCTAATACGTAAGTATCAGGAAGGCTTTTTCAACGGAAGAAAATGTAGGTACTTGGATTTTATTGACTAATGCCACTATTCAAAATAACTCGCCAAGTTGGCAACGCTGATTTCACATGTGTTGTACGCGCTAAATTGGCAACCATGTATTTTGTTTCATGTAATGTCTTTAATAGGTTGTGATAATATGTAAGAACTGAAATATCAAGGAAGATTTTTTTGGTACTTTGCAACAACTGAAAATTCTATTAATAACTCATCAAGTTGGCAACTGCGATTTCTTATGTGTTGTTCACGCTGAATTGGCAACCATGTGCTCCGTTTAATATAATGCCATCAATAGCTTGCGATAATACATAAATACTTATTTTTTTGACCAAATGGTCATGCTATGCAGTTGGAAGTAGGCAAGAAGTACCACTGAAATATACTGATATTCAGGTGATGACTTGGTTTCACGCTATACATAGTCTAAGTACAACCGTAGATTGATAGAACCACTAATGTTCAGTTTAACAAAAAGAAAACGTCAGAAAATCTCATGCATAAATAAAAATTTATACTAGCCTTTGTATTCTTATGTCCACAGCCAAATTGGCACTAAGCAAATCACGCTATATCCCCCAAAATCTGATTTTTTTTCCCATATAAAAACATTTAAGAATCTTTGTTGTTTTGAAGGGGAAAAAAGGCGCGATTCGCGTGGCGTCAATTTGGCTGTGATGACGCTAATATGTAAGAATCATAAATTCCAACTTATATCACGATATCTGATAATCCCAATTAGTTTCAATGGAATGCCATTTTCTATCGTACATCACTCTTTCTGGATGCTCATAGTACAGCGAACATTAATCATTAGCATAAAATGAAATACATTTTATGAAAGTAAATATCTTTAAAAGTGGCCAGCACAACAAAAAAAAGTAGCTTTGATTGTATATAAGAATATCTTGACGAAAACTACACAGATAAAAAAATTTGATGCAGTAGCTAGGCTTTAGTATCACCCACTCACGTTGGCAGGCTACGATCAATGTAAAGTTATGACACAGACGGTTGTCGGCGCCAAAGTTAATCTAATCTTAGAACTAAATCATGGCCTTAATATCAGTATAATTTAACGGCCATCTTGTTCCTTTCCATCCGTATAGCATGCCTATTTGGTTTGAAAAATTACATCCTACTTATATGAAATTTCGGAAAAGGAAAAAAATACAATTCACACAACATAAGACATCGAAATTCAAATGTAAGTACATCTATGTTGCCAAAATGAAAAACAAAACTTAGAAAGAACATTTTTTTATATGATCATTTATTCGATAAACAAATGTAATGAATAATTACAACCATAAATAAATATATTTACAGTAAAATGTGCTAAAATTCCCCCCAAAAACTGCTCTAAACATTAATTTTAGCTAAGTTAAGTCTTGACATGGCTGATGACTTCATACCTCCCTTAAGCTGAAAAATCGCATAAAAATTAAATTTAAATAAAAAAAAAATCTAAAGCAAATTTCGAAAAAAAACTCTTCAAGGTTAATAGCATAACGACCTATATCTTCTACATGCCAAGTTTCGTACTTCTGGGTTGCTTAATTTGGCCGGAATAGCTGAAACACACAAACCCACACTCTGTTTTATTAGTATAGATTAATTCATTAATTACCGGTTTTCCAAGGCAACTTTGATTCATCTCCATTGTTGTAACAATGTAGCTGTTAAAACAATGACAAAAGTTGGCGTCGAAAACCGATTTTTGAGCCAAACTAGCCAAATTGGGTGTGCATTCTTACAACAATGCAGACAAATCATACTCTTTTCTCAATTCCTACTTAAGTTCACTCGCTCCCTTTTTTATATCTTGTTCGAATTTTCAATCGTTAATAAAATACCTTCTATTTATCTGTTCAAAGTAGGAATTGACTTAATTTTTTTTTATATTACTTGTTCATTTTCATTTACGAATTTTAGCCTCTGTTACTTTCTATCAGTCCTCTTGAGAGATGAATCCCCTTTTAATATGCACGCAAATTTGTTTCAAATTTTCCAAACAAAACAATCGCTTCCCCAAGAGATGGATTTTTATACATTAAAAATTCCCTACTAAGCTATTCTTGGAAATACCATAAATAAGTTAGCGTTTTTAGAATACAGCATTAAATGTTGACTATCTTTGGGAAAAAGTAAATGTTCTGCAATTCGAGAGTTTAATTGGGAAGAGCGACTCTCACTGGCATGGGTTCCTTGAAGGCTGCAGTTACGATGGACGGCCTGACCAGGGCTATTGGCAGGTTGGCGCCCTCTTTTGCCAGTATGTGCTCAGCCAGGGCTTTGCTGTAGTGGTAGGTGGTGGGACGACCATCCATCAACTTGGGTAGGATCTTCTGTAGCATGGACTCGTCCATCCACCTGGATGAGAGAAAAACAACTATTGTAACATGCTGAATGAAAAGAGTTCCAATAATATACAATCAAAAAAATTTTTATAAACGATAAGCTCCTTAGGGTAAGAACCTTCGGGAAATCGATTTTGAGTTTTTGATATTTCTAAAATCCTCAAATCAGGTCCATTCAAATGACATACTTGCCATTTTATTAATTAGAAGTATATTAAAATGATTTTTAAAAAATAATCAACTGATGAACCACGCCCCCTTTGACTGATAGAAATGTAAACATCGGCCTTTTAAATCTGAGAAGCTCTTCCAAAGCCACTCTATGTTTTATTTATTCATACGCAATTAACTGTAGAATGACTACAAGCGTAACTGTTAGGGTTGTTTACCTATTTTGGAGCGCATACACATTTATCTTGTTAGCGTTTTAAAGATTTCAATATTTAAAATTTCTGAATTTCAAAAATTTCGATATTTTAAATTTTTAGTTGCATAATATGCCTAGATCAAAAAATTATTTTTAAAAAAAACATAAAGGTACGTTTTATGAAGGTAGGAATACTCTCAATAGTACTAACATTTCCAATACTAATGTGAATCCTCAAGCCGGACATCCACATGACTCAAAGGAGACACGTGCAAAAGAAAATTCCCAATTTAAATGAGAGTTTTACTTCTTATGAGGAAAGCGCATGTATTATGAATGCCGTCATGAATTTGAATATTGTTGCATTTGTTTTCAAGAATGAAGTTCACTGTAAAATGTGTGGTTTAGACAGGCAAGTTTTAAAAGGTAAGTCTGGACTGGCTATTACATTTGTCCTGAAATGTTGTGCTTGTCCATATCGTGTAGAATTCTCTTCTTCAAATTTCCATGAAGGAACGCAAATTGCTACAGTACATACCAGGTTTGTGTATTGTAGGCATTCCATTTGAAAAGGTGCAGAAGCTGTATTACGTTATCCTTTTTGCAAATAAAAATAACTCTATTATATATACGCTAGCAGCGTATCTGGTGTTGCAATTGAATAAGGCAAAATAGCTTTTAAAAAATCATAACATTGAAAAGAAATCCTGGATTCTGAAAACAATAAAATATCCAGCCATTCTAAAAATCAAACGTTTTATTCCACACACACAAACCAATACTAACAATTGCCAAAATACAGAAACAAAACTTTTGCTTAATATTTACATTAGGTTACAGTGAATACGCACAAGTATAGATGCCATGAATTAATCCAAAAATAAACTCTGAAGACATGACAGCTGGGAGAATGTTTTGTGGCATAATGAATCTTCACAACCACCCCTACAAGGTTTTCTCCTTACGATAAGCGAATCTTAAATGCTGCAAAACTTGTTTACGAGGGCTCCATTCAAAGTGCTGCGAAGGAAGCTATTTGGGAAATAATACTAATATTGCGGTAGCTGGTAGATGGGACATGACAGAAGCGCAGTTGCATATCATTGAATGGTGCAGTTACTGTGACCAGCGTTAATACAGATAAGGGGATAGATGTTGATATTCTTTCGAAATATTGTATATTTAAAAACTTACCTTTTCATCAAAAGGATTGTAAAAGGAATTATGTTGGATCTAGTGGAGCCATGGAAATTCCAGGTGCATCTAGAATTTTTCAACGGTCATTATCTTTGCATAATGCCGATATATTACTTAGGGGATGGAGATTGCAAAGCATTTGATGTTGTTAAAAAGAAAAACATCTATGGAGATGAATATCCAATTGAAAAATTGGAGTGCATTGGGCATGTCATGAAGCGCAGGGAACAAGATTACGCCGATTAAAAACTCAATTGAAAGGGCAAATCTTGTCAGACGGTAAGTGTTTAAGTGGAAAAAATCGTTTGACTGAGAATGAAGTAGATAACTTGCAGTCACACTATGGACCAGCTATTCGGAGAAATGACAGCAGTGTTCAGAAAGTGCGGCAAGCTCTCTGGGCTATTTTTCTGCACAAGCTATGAACAGATGAATATCTTCAACATGGTTTTTGTCCTGTCGGTGAAGATTCATGGTGTGGATATAAAAACCCTGAAGCATCAGGTAAGTCTTACAAATAGTGTTCCGGTAGCTGTTGCAGAAACAATGCGTCCTATATTTAGAGATCTTTCCCATCCTTATCTGTTGAAAAAATGTGTGTATGGGAAAACACAACACCCGAATAAAAGTTTTCATAATGTCATTTGGTCACGTGTTCCCAAAACAACATTTGTACAGATTGAAACATTTTCACTTGGTGTACGTTGTTCACTTGGTGTTTGTTCCTTTAATGATGGTAATATATGCAAATTAAAAATGCTTCAGAAAATGGGAGTAGAACCTGGAGAATATTCAGTAAGGGCCATGAAAATTCTAGATATGGAAAGATTAATGAAAGCAGTCTATGCTTTTTCTGGACGATCGAAGAAAATTAGAAAAGGTGAAAGAAAGAAGAAGATAATATTAAGAAAATAAGGTAAAAATCGGCTACAGTGCAGGGTCTTTTTGATGAGGTAAAATTCTACCCAAAAGCTAGTTTTCTAAAAATTATATTTTCTAAATTGTGCGTTCTTTTTTCTATAAATCTACTGTCTACATGAACTGGAAATTTTTAATTTATATTTCATATATATTCTTGTGTATACTGAAGTGAAATTTTTGAAATATTCCTCAGACATTTAGTTAAAAAGCAGATGTCGTAATACAGAAAAGGAAAGGATTTTACTAAATTCATTATTGTACTCTACAAAAATTATATTTTTAAAAAGGCTGATCAATTTTTTTTTTAAATTTCACTTCTGCATAAAAATAAATGTTTATTTAAGGCACACACAATTTTTTAAACTTTAGATTTCAATAGTAAAAGGTACATAAATATATCTCAAAATACATTGTACAAAGCTTGTTATATACAAAAAAAAAAAAAAAAAAAAAAAAAAAACATAAATTTCATATTTAAAAACATAAAACAGTTTTCTTGTTGTTTTGGATACCATTTATGTAACATTTAAAGAAACTTTTTAATTCTGATACATTAAGAAATTGTGTTTACATGTGAATATATAAAGCATTAATGAAACTTTTCAAAATGTCATATAATCATGTATTATTGTTTTCTGAAATTTATATTTTTTAAATTGTGTGTTCTTTTTTCTATAAATCTACTGTATGCATGAACTGGAAATTTTTATTTATATTTCATATATATTCTTGTGTATACTGAAGTGAAATTTTTGAAATATTCCTCAGACATTTAGCAAAAAACAGATGTTGTAACACAGAAAATAAATTTTTTTTATTAAATTCATTAATATACCCTGCAAAAATTATATTTTTAAACAGCTGATAAATTTTTTTAAAAAATTTTCACTTCTGTATAAAGATAAATGTTTATTTAATGCACGCACAAAATTTTAAGCTTTAGTGTTCAATAATTTCATAGTAAAAGGTACACAAATATATCTCAAAATGCAAAGCCTTTTATCATTGCACGAAGCTTGTTACATACAAAAAATACATAAATTTCATGTTTAAAAATATAAAATCAGTTTTCTTGCTGTTGTTTTGGATACCATTTATGTAATATTTAAAGAATCCTTTTAATTCTGATACTTTAAGAAATTGTGTTTACATGTGAATTTATAAGACACTAATGAATGACGTATGCAATGAATTATTACCAAAGCCATGTTTTCATACATTGACACATTTTCAAAAGGTATTTATAATACTTTATAGTCAACTTTGATGAAAATAATGTATCAGAACAGAAAATTCTTCTGAAATTGATACAGAATTTGAGGGAAATGATGCTATAAAATATCTCGATAGATTTGTGACGGGTCTAGTCGCGAGATATTCTTAATAATCCTCTTGGGGAAACTTTGGGGCTAGCATTTACATTAATTCACAGCCTTTCAAGAAAAACACGAGACCGATATATGTTAATTAGTTCGACTATATAAAGTCTATATATATATATATATATATATATGTATATAGCTTTTGTAGATGTAAAGGGGAGAAGGAGCAGGTAAGCTGTCACGTAAGTGCTAATATTGGAATAGTTCCTTCACAAACCTAGCGAGCGTTTAAAAGGTAATTTATGAGATTAAATTGATAGATTGAAGATTTAAGATAGTTTAATCAGAATCGGCCATCGATTCATTAGTGTTTGTTCTCCTTATCTATTTCTGGCAGTCGGGTTTACTTAGAATTGAATATTAGGATTAACCGCGCTTTAGATATCACTCCTAGGTTTCTTCTTATAACTTAACTTGTGATTGTTTAAGTGTGTGTTCAAAGTTGGAATAAATCTAATTGTTATTATGGAGTTTGTTGGTGATGCTTTGTTTTCCCCCACACCTAGAGACGCGCCGGACAGAGGTAGAGGGGTGTCAGTTAGGACCCCTCCCCCACAGATTAAAAGTGAAAAATGCTATATATGTATTTTCTGAGAAATATATAAGTAAAAGAAAAAAGTAAAAAAATTCTTAAAAGTAATAAACTAATATTTAAAATATAAGACAAATACAGATTGTAATGCATAATTTTTTTTTTGATGAAGTGACATTTTATAATAAAAACTCAATCATCTCAAAATGATGTTTTTAAAACCTTTTCCCCAGAAACTGTTGAACGGATAGACTTGCAATTTTCCCTCAATATTACTGATATATAACTATGTATACTGAAGTGAGCTTTTTGTAATATTCCCAAAATATTTTGCTTCAGACCAGTTATCGTAACAAAAAATGACAACTTTCAAAAAATTGATCGTGATACTTTTGCGTTGCCTGTTTTTGAAAAAAACAAACAATGCGTTTGAAAGAGCTCGCTTCAGTTTTAATAGAAAAGTCTAATTAATATACAGACAAAATTTTATGTCTCTGCATTTAATAGTTTCTGAGAAAAGGTACATAAAAAGGCTCAATTTAACATTGTCGGTATAGGGGGAGGGGGTAGCGACTACTCTGAAGGACTGCGAAAGTGGTGCTTTCCTATCATGAAAACAATAACATGACTACATCTAAAGTTTATTGTGTTAGTTTTTTATATGATTCCTTTGCATGGGAATTTAGATTTTTTCTGCTTTGTTTTGCGTAAAAAAATATGTTGAAGATGGCATTAGTTGCAAAAGTTATTTCAGCTAAGATACAGCTGTAGATTTGCCTGTAGATAATCTCTAACTGAATTGTGTATATCGTAGGAAAACTTTCTCCCTTCTTGTGTGAACCCTGTGACTCAGTAGAAAGAAGGTTCAGCTGCTAATTCTCAAGTGATAGGTCGTCATTTAGAATCCAACTGCAGGCGAGTTGCCAAAAATAAAAATAAAAAATTGTGTTGCCTCTCGTTTCTTCCGAAATATTCCTGTTATTCTTAAAAACAGTAAAAATATTAATTTTTGTATTTTTCTACGTCTGTAAAGTTTTTCTGGTTCTGTATATATATAACACTGAGTTGTCAAAATAAAGTCTCGAGTTGAGCTTTGCTTCCATTCAGCAGCAAACAATCGATTGCCTACATTAACTTCATCTACATGACGGTACAAATTAGAATACACATTCGGAAATCGAGTTTTGCAACTTTAGATATTCTAAATTAATTTACGTCGAAATATTATAGCCTTAATTAATTAAAATTACATTATAAAACAGATTTGACTTAACAATACTTTAGTCTAAGGCTTCAGAAATTGAGATAACTTCAGTTTGTTTTGCTCAAAGCATTATTCTACAGTACCAAGTAAGAATAACCAGAAAAAAGATACAAATCGCAGATTCTAGTTATATGATACGATACACGCAGTTATCTTGCATTCTCGATGAGTAAGGGGGAAACAGGAAAATTCCCTAATAAACATGCGGTTTGTAGGAAATTGTAGCTAGTTAATAAAGCTGATCTTTCAAGTGTAGTATAGCGGGAAGGGGGGGGGGGTATGGCAATTTTTCTTCGGATTTGGTGATTTTTATCTAAATGTCATGGTGAGATAAAGAATTAATTCTGGCACTCTGTTTAATTTAGTAACGCTTGATTTTTGATCTGTGGTCTTATGCAGATAAGAGGTCACATGTTCTTTTTAAAAAGATTACTATTGGTTAATTAAAAAAAATTACAGATATTTTCAACCCAAGCAGACGATTTTCAAATTAACAATTCCATTTTTAATTTATTTTTCATTTTGAACGTGGATTTCGTGCGTAGAGGATATTACAGTTTTCAAATATTTTTTTAATATTCCATTTTCTTGCTTTTTCGTTTTTTCCTTCGACTTATCCTGAACAGTATGTCTGAAAGGTATGATTTGTGTGTTTTTTTCCTTTTTGTTTTGTTTTTATGATTTGAACCGAAAAGGGAAATTGTCTGTAATGAAGTGGCGCATGGAAAACAGATTGATTGCTGCAAATTCTGAATGGTCGGTTTGCAAGGAAGCAATGCGTTTGGTTTAAATGATTCGAGTGATGAATATATAGTGGGTAAAAAAGTATTGGCAATTGCCTATAATAGATCAAAATAGCTAACAAAGGAAATGCTTGACAATTTTAACTGGACATAACGAACACAGGAGGTAATAAACACACAAATCTAATGAAACTTTTATTTTAATATGTCTTTTACAGAAAATATACAACAAAAACGTATTTTTGCATGTCAAAAAAGTATTGGCAAAATAATAAGTAAAATGTGAGAACAAAATCAAGATAAGTTTAATACTTTGTATGCATACCTTTTGCATTTATAACAGCTTGTAATCTATTTCTCATAGAGAAAACCAAAGTCTTGGTTGTATTATTGGGAATTTTGTGCCATTCTTGCAGGAGTATAAGCTTAAGTTCGTCTTTACACGAAATTTTATGTTTCCTGGCTTCTACGTCCAATTTGTGCCATAAATTCTCAATTGAATTTATGTCAGGCGATTGAGGCGGCGTCTTTAACTGGCGAGGAGAGTTATACAGTAACCACTTCCGGGTGAGGTTCGCTGTATGCTTAGGGTCATTGTCTTGTTGAAACACAAATGATGCTCCTAAGCCAAGTTTTTGGGTACTAGATTGCAAATTATGGCGCAATATGTCGATGTACGTACGTGCTGTCATAATACCATCAATGAAGCACAGTTTATCAACTCCGTTTGCTGCCATACAGCCCCAAACTAACACGCTCCCTCCACCATGTTTCACATTCGGTGTTAAATGTTTTTCCAGTTCGGTGTTTGGCTTTTTCCTCACATATTGTCGTCCATCACTCTGGAAAATGTTAAACTTCGATTCGTCGGAAAAAATAACCGTGTTCCAAAACTCATCTGATAAATTAACATGAGATTTTGCAAAATCTAATCTCTTTCTTCTGTTTCTTTCCGAAATGAAAGGTTTCTTTCTAGCTGCCCTTCCATAATAACTTTCTTCGTGTAAAACATTTTGTATAGTCTGTACACTAAAGTTTTACACGAAGTATCAGCAACATCTTTGGCTAACTGGGGTGCACTTATTTTGGGATTTTTCTTAACCTTTTTGATAATGCTACGTTTCTCCCTTGCAGAAAATATTCCAGGCATTTCACTTCTAACCTTATTTTCTGTGGATCCCGCCTCATTGAACTTTTTTACAACACTTCTGACAGTAAATAAACTTATGTTCAGTTGTATTCCTATAGCACGATAAGTTAAACCCTCATTTCTGAGCAGAATAATCATGTTTTTAACATTAACATCCAACTCCTTCGATTTCGAAGCCATTTTATCACAGCATTAACAAAATAACGTTTTAAAAATTTTGAAATAGCACTGCAGACTTTATACTAACAGGCTTTCTTATCAGTCTAAACACGTGACCTCAATATGACAAAATTTGCATAACAGTTAGAACTTTGCCAATACTTTTTTGACATGCAAATTTAGGTTTTTGTTGTATATTTTGTGTAAAAGGCATATTAAAATGAAAGTTTAATTAGATCTGTGTGTTTATTACCACCTGTGTTCGTTATGTCCAGTTAAAATTGTCAATCATTTCCTTCGTTAGCTAATATGATCAATTATAGACAATTGCCAATACTTTTCTTACCCACTGTATTAAGGAATGCCGAAAATAGGAGCGAATGCTCATCGTATAAAAATATCTGTAGGGAAGAATAGCTGATTTGAAGAAAGTAAACCGAGTTTTCGTGAGATTCTGATGTTGACGAATATGTGGGTGCGAAAGTCGAATCACGTCGAAGAAAACATTCATGGATTGAATGAGTTTTTGCAAAGGGTATGTATGGAAATGTGACTGAAAGAAATTTACCCTCCTTTAGAACTTTCCTGAGAGCAAGTAAGCCATTTTTTTTTTAATATTCTAATTTATGATTTCCTTTTGCTGAAAAAAAATAAAATTTTAAACTTTATGCATTAATGATATAGCTTCATAAATTTTCTTTTTTATTTCGCATTAATATCTCTTCATTTTTATTTCAAAATTACAACTTGTTAATTCTCGGAACACCTACCTCTGAATTATGTAGCTTGGCTATCGAATCCGGTCGCCAAAAGAAACTGACTTCGCCAAGCCCGCCCCTCCCCCATACTACACTTTAACTAAGCTGTTTATCATCTGAAGAGAAACGTATTCTAACAGAAATACCAAGTTACTACAAAATGGAGACAGTTCCAACGGACAAACGAATTCGCGCGAGCTAACATAATTGAACTCAGAAGGACAGGTTGGTTCACCTGCAGTATATAGCCGTCTATGCACAGGGAACCAGCTGGAATAAGATAACTCGTCTCAGTAAAAGAATGCCAGAGAGGCTTGAGGGACGTCGACATACCCATCCACCTCACAAACTACTTCGGGTGAATTGCTGTATCACACGCAAGACATTCTGAACACTCCAATATCGATCAGAATCATCACCGATTGACTGGATGTAGCTTGAATTCATGGTGACCGTTAAGAAAACTGTCATTGACCCAACAGCACGGAAGCTTTCGTTTGCATCCATGTTGAACTAGACCAGAGGTATTCAACTTTTTTTCCCGCCCGGCCACATATATATGATATCTATATCACGCGGTTAAAACGTGGAAAATTAATCAAAATGTTCTAAATTCATTTTTCGCTTTTATTTTAATCTACCTATTAAACGCGCCATGTTAATCTACTTTTCGCTTTTATTTTAATCTACCTACTTCGCTTCTATATTAATCTACCTATTAAACGCGCACAAAATATTCTGTTTTATGCATTTTTTATCGAGTTATGGAACAGTTTCGTTTTCCTTTCAGCATGACCTATAGCTCTCTTTTTTAAATTCTAGGGTCATACAAAAGTTTCATAATTTGACCTTTTCTTTTGTTGAAAAGCCTAAAGGCCGTATCACACTCCCATTATTCGTGCAACTTTTTTGCCCAATTTTCACCCCTGCTGAGGGTGAAGGGTTGCCGTAAGCAAAACGAGATGCCCTGACGTCAGACGCGTTCTTTCTCCTCATTGAAAAATTACTCGCCGATTTTTCTGCTTCGAAAACGACCATCCAATATTATTTCTTTTTTACCGCTCGAGATTTTATTGACAATCGAGAACAGATATTGCCTCTGACGATCAAGCAATTCTTGCGCTTTGATTTGCTGCCATTTGTGCAAGTAGATTCAAGAAATCCCCCCCCCCCGCGAAAAAAAAAAGAAAAGAAAAATTTACCAGAAAAACGGCTACCTTTCTCTCATTCTCATGGCAACCGGTTGGAATCCTATTTTTTTTTTTTCAATCTTTTTGCGAAATGTGGGATTTTCGGATTCTACAAATATGGAAGCTTTTCAATCTCATCAGTTAAAAAGCTCTCCATCGTTTCGCTCTATTTTATAAAAAAAAATAATAATAACATTTCCGACGAGCAAACGCTTGACGAAGTCGAAACCACCATCTTGATTTTGCGTAGGACACGAAGAATACTATTGGCTGAAATTTGGAGTAATTTTAATTTCGAATAACTTCTTGAGTTCTCTAGAACAAAAGTTGTTTGAAAACCGTTGCTATGGCAACTGAGTAAAAATTGCACGAATTGGCCGAAAAATTGCTCCAAACGTGACATTAACTAGCGATACCTTTGATATTAGTATCCCCCCCCCCCCGCAATCTCATTTAGTTCGGGTTTGTAACTGGTACATGATATTCTTAAATTATCTTCCATATGAGCATCAGTAAGCAAATTTATACTTTTGTTTTTCACATAGCTCATTTTAGAATATTTTAACATAGATATGTCGATGCGAGCAACGTAAGTAAAATTTGGGTATACTTTTGTAAAGTGTTATGTTGTTCAAGCGCTATTTTCTAAACTTCTGCGTATTTTTGTTTTCTCCCCTCCTTTCTTTAAAAATAACTTCCCCGTGGATATTGTTTTTCATATCAAAGAATAGCTCTGCGTAATTACATGTCAATGTACCGGCCAATATCATTGCTGGTTTAACGTGCCAGGAACTTTCTACCAGCAATAATGCATACTCTTGATTTCCCTTACTTCCTGAAAATTCATCAGAAAATGCAGTTACACAATTTCAAATAATTCTACAGTTTTTCCAGCAAAATATCGACACCACCCTGCTTAACTTTTGTCATGATTGGAAAATTGCGCATTTTTTGATTTTGTATCACTTCATAATAAATGATTAATTTTTCTTCAAAAGCAATATTTGTTATTTGCCATCTATGAAATTATTTTATTTTCATCCTGCAGCTATCAAGTTTGGTAAGCAATGTGTGCACAGAAAATCTAAAATACACACCACTTTTCAGTTCATTGTAAATTTTACTTTAAAAAAAACATAATTTTTTTTCTGGCAAAGAAAAAAACCTTTTCCTCTGCTAAGCCTACACACTGACGTATGTAAAATAATGTCGCGTAATTGACTCCGCGTCCTCTAAAAGAAATTTTCGATTATGATTCCTTACACTTTGCAGCGGTTTTTATGACAGTTTCGATGCTTAGTGACAGGTGCCGCCAAATATTCCTGGTGGATAATGCTGTGAAATTGTATATTTGAGTTTTGTTCAATATAGAAAAAACTAAAAGTATTGTGATGCTTCTGAAGTATCCCCAATGGAGTCTAATAAACATGAAGTATATTTTAAGTCTTCACTTAAGTTAACTCAAACGTACTTTGCAATATTTTAAATGCGTCTAGTTCAGGTAGAATCATAAAACTGAATTTTTTTTTATGTCTGAAATCATTTGATTTTTGTTACTGAATTAATCACCGAAAGCATTTAAGAAACATTCCTTCGCAATTTCTGCCTCAGTAAATAGTTTCATATATTAACCAATAACATAACAAACTTTATAGGATGTCTTTTTTTACCTCTGCATCTTATGACAAAACCAGTTTTCTTGCTGTTGCAAAGATTTTTTTGAGAAAGCCAATTTGTTGACAGAGAGCTTTAAGAAAAGTGTCGTTAAACTATTTGTGTTTAGTGTTAAAATGACCAGCAATGTTATATCTTTTAAGCTGGGACGGGTCTATTCGCGATATTTTTCCTATTAATCCTCTTGGGAAAACTTTGGGGCTAACATTTACATTAACTCACAGCCTTTCAAGAAGAACACGTGATATGTAAATTAGTTTGACTATATAAAGTCTCTCTATATATATATAGGTTTTGTAGGTGTAAGATAGAAGGAGCCGGGAAGCTGCTAAGTAAGTGTGAGCATTGGAGTATTTCATTCACAAACCTAGCGCGTGTTAAGGAAGTAATTGCTGAGATTAAATTAATAGATTGAAGATTTAAGATAGTAGAATTAGAATTAGCTATCGGTTCATTAGTGCTTGTTCTCCTTATCTATTTCACGTAG
Source organism: Trichonephila clavata (assembly GCA_019973975.1). NCBI lineage: Eukaryota > Metazoa > Arthropoda > Arachnida > Araneae > Nephilidae > Trichonephila > Trichonephila clavata. The sequence goes on from BMAO01022751.1 coordinate 145,577, forward strand.
GAGTATTTCACTTACGAGTTGGGTAATAGGAATAGACAACGCTTTATATATCACTCCTAGGTTTCCTCTTGTAGCTTCACTTGCGATTGTTTAAGTGTGTGTTCAAAGAATAAATAAAAATAATTGTTATTATGGAGTTTGTTGGTGATGCTTTGTTTCCCCCCACACCTAGAGCCGCGCAAGACGGAGAGAGAGGGGTGCCAATTAGACCGCCACCCCCACAAAGCATAATACTTTTACTGATCCATGTTTGTTTTTTCACAACAAAATAGTCAATTTTCCAATCGTCTTGAAACAACATATTTTCTTTGGTTATTTTTCACTTGGAAGACATGAGAGATAATTAACTCAGTTTCACCGATAAAATTGATGGTACTTCATCTCAGTTCAATACGCACTTTAGTTACTTAGTTAGTGGTACAGTTACGAACAGAAGGGAAACTATCTTGCAAATCGTACCCGTACGACATCGATAGCAAAACTGCAACGTGCACTACGTAATGACACAGAACCATGTCCTCTAATGTCTCAACTAATGTTTCAACAATTACAGTTGCTGCGTCTGGTGAACAGCAATTGCGCCGCACGTGGTTTGAAATGCCATCGTATAGGGCGATGTTGGAAACCATGTGACAACCCACAAATATGCATACACGACATACTGCAGCCGGTAATGTTCAGAGCATACCAAATGACATTGGCCAGTAGAACAGCGCCCGACCGCACGTACTAGCTAACGAATCCACCACCCAGATGCTTCCCTGGCTCTAATCTTTCACTTATCGAGAATTTCTGAGACGTCATGAGTCATCATTTGCGTCTAGAACCCAATGGGAAAACGAGCTGGTCGAAAAGCTGAGACAGAATTGTCGTTTATCCCCAAGCTTAGAGAAATTATTTCACGACGTGTCTGCTCCTATCGCCATCTGCAGTCGATCATTCCGTGTGGTTATTCATTGTGTTGTTGAAATTATTCGATGGTGTCTCTGGTTGCTGTTTTTCGTCCTTTCCTGCGAATGCGTTGCCTTTTCTCTGTCACGTAACTTGAGTACTTAGCGTCAGAGGAAGGATTCAAATAAATAAATTTTAGAAATGGATATAATTATTAGGAAGGTGAAAATTGTATCAAAGGAACTATCTGAAAAAGAAAGAAAGGGAATTTTAAACCGCTTTAGTAAACCTTTTGGGAAAATAAATTTCAGTGCAATGGTAAAATTGTTTACACATTACAGAGTTGTGGTGGGGTTTTTTTAAGTATTAAATATCATTTGCTGATTTTCTATAGGCACCACGATCACCAGATCTCACACCCTATGGCGCCATCTCAAGGAACTGGTACATCGAGACACAGGGACCATACAAACGGACTTTGTTGCTCGTCTGTATGTTGCTTCGGTAAACACCACGCTGCCGCGACGCGTGCACTCGTCTATTTCACAACCCGCTCAGGCCTGCCTCTATATGCATGGCGGACACTTTGAACGTCTGCTATTTTAAATATTTGTAAACGCTACAGTTGATGTGTCCAATACGGAGTATTTTCCTTGCTACGTTATACTTTTTTTTTGTTTTTTTTTTTTTGTACTTTTCTCGTAAACTAAGGACAGCTCTTGGGGCATTTTCTACATTCTCCCAACGAGGTATCCGGCTGTGAGCGCGGTTTTAGAGACACTTTGTATACATGTGTGTATGCGGTATAGTAATATGTTTTTCAAGATTAATTAAAAATATATTGAAGAAGAATGAAGAGAAGGGAAGGGGTATGTCTTACTCTGCTATGTCAATTATTTTTTGGGGAGGGATTTTTTCTGGATAGATAATTTCGTCAATTTCTTTTCTGTTACAGTAACTGTAGGCTGTGGACACGTGGATGAAGGCCTGCAAAAAAAAAAAAAAAATTGGCAGTTATATATAGAGACTGCTGATAGAAGTGAAAACTTTTAGTATTAAAATTTGAAATTTCATAATGTTTGAATTAAAATTATCAACATCAATCTGGTTTTCACATCTATTGACACTCCGAGCAACAACTAAATGCATAATTATATGGTTTTTTGTTATTCAAATATATTACGGGCTCTACAAGATCATGACAAAATATAAATACAGTTCAATTGAAATAACAATTAAAATATACAATCATATTATTTATGGATAGTATTTGTATTTACTTAAATTTCAATGGATCTGATTTTTAACATTATTTTAATTGATTGCATCATTGTCATCATTAATTTCAACAATACTTAGACTTTTTGTACTTTCAATTATTTCATTTTGTTCTAAAAAAGATACAATACAATAGGCGTATGGTAACTAAAGTAAGAAAGGAAAATGTTTGATTGAAATTTATCAAAGTATCGCGCGCGTGTGTGTGTGTAAAAACCGCATCGATCGTCGTTTTATATTTTGTAGTACTGAGTTTTCGATCATTGGACATATTTAATTTAAGTGTTTCATTTACAAATTCAATTAGTGGTAGATTTTTATCATCTGCAAAGTTAATATTGAACTCTCCACTTACAATCATCGGTACATTATCATATCTTTCACCAAATCTTTTTTTTTTTTTAGTATTTCAGAACCTTCTTTTGTATAAATCATCAAATTTTCGAATAACAATTGTTGCATCTGTCTCATAGATTTTCTAGACGAAATATAAACGACAACCATTAATATGTATTGCCCATTCTCGGAATCGCAACGAGCAATGCACAGTATATACACATTGAACTTTTCACTAAATCCATTCAATTTCCCTTATAAGATATGCACAGCACTATGCGTCAGCTGTATAGCTACAGATATACTAGTAGATAAGAAAAGTCGATTCTGCTGTAAAGGCGCAGGCGCGGCGGAGGCACGGAGTTGAGTTGTTTTCCTCCTGTGGAGGCACAGGGGGCGTGGAGTTGAGTTGTTTCCCTCCTGATTTTTGGAAAATCTTTGCTTAGATAATATTTTAAGAGAAGTAAGAGAAATGTTATATCCACCTGATTATTTTGAATATTATGAGGATCTGAATAAAATGATTTTTTAAATGTTTAATTTGAGTTAATTTTCTTTATATTGTTTGTTAGTTTAATTTATGTTGAGATACTTTCTTTTTAAAAATAAGTGTGGGCATATTTAAAAAAAAATTATCTCAGAATGTTTAAGCGTAAATGATATTTTAAATACATTTCATACAAAAGTAAGAAAAAAAATACTGTATAAATATTTTGTATAAGTTTCCGACAAGATTTGGCTTTAAAAAGTATATTTTTATAAATCTGAAAGAAAAAAAATGGTTTATATATATATATATATATATATGTAATGACTTCTTCTAACTCTCCTTAACTGTACCCCGTGAAATTATTTCCTAGTTCTTTCGCCTAAGACTGTTATAATCGTAATCTAATTGTACGAGCGTATAATCTTAATCTAATTGCTCCCGCTCATTTGCAACCAATCACGACTCCTGTTATAAAAGAGTCGTACGACCTTCACCGCCACTATAAAAACACTGAACACACGGTTACGCGCGCTTCTGACTTTCACTTAGCTTCTTGTTGCCATAGGTTCCACACGCGGATTATCTGTCCTCGTCCGTGCCCCTTTTTAAACAAGCAGATATCCCGATCTTCATCTCTCTCCATCGAGCTGGTGTATGGTTTTTCGGTGATTTTACGGCCTGGTTCCTGTTCTACATTACTACAGTGCTTTTTGACTGCGATTATTTTTGTGATTCTCCGATTTTTTCGGAGTTTACACAATATTGTGATACTGTGTTCGTGTTTCACGTGCACTCCTTGTCTTTTGACAAATCTATTGGATTACACTTTTGGATATGTCCGTAACCAGGACAGATGATGCGTCGGCAAAGGTAAGTGATATGTTTACTTCCGAGTCTTTTTGTTTTGACGCGATTAGAGCAAATACACGTTTAGACCATTGTAAATCTAGCGCTGATTGTGAGGAATTGTGCGACTCCCTTGAGGAAATTATCCACACACTCCAACAGCCTGACTTTAACACGCCTGAGAGACTTAGGGTTATCAACGAGGCCCAATGGATAGCCTATAAGTGCTCCAGAAAATCCAATAAACTCTTATGCAAAGAGTTTAAGGATCAACTTTCAAAGCTTGAGCAGCTAAATGACTCACGAGTACCCACTGCTACTTCGGCTACTAAGCCTAAGAAACTTAGAAAGACTAAGCGTGCGACCGGTTCGCCTACGCCGGGCGGCCAGGGAAAAAAGCAACGTTCGGAGCAGTCGCTCCCCCCACCCACTTCCACTCTTTCCGAAGGAGAAACTTCGGCTATGGAAGAAAACGATTCCGAGGATGACTCGGTATTACAGATTACACAGAAGGACGCCACTTCCACCGCCGTTCCTGGCGTGTCGGATGCTGCCGTTAAAGGCGACGATCCTCCTAATTTAGATGAGGGTGATTTCATACTTGTCACCAATAAGAAACGCGTTGCCTCTATCGTCATCGACGCAGGCAGAAACGCAACCGAGCTTCTCGACCAGCTAGGGAAACACACTGGTACTCCACTCGAGGGGCGCTTTGAAAACGGGAAACTCCGCATTTTCCCAAAGTCAGTTATTGAGCACAGGCAGCTCCAAGCATACATTGCGGAAAACAAGTTGCGGTCCCACACTTTTGAGATGGACCATAATAAACAGCTTAAATGCGTGATCAGAGGGTTACCCACTGATTTTGACCAAACAGAACTCATGCAGGAACTCCGTGACTTCGGGTTCGATCCCAGTCACATCACATTGTTGAAAAACAAGCAGACACAAGCAAACATGCCATTGTTTCTGGTAACCCTTCCTAGAAACCCTGATAATCAGGGTATTTTCAACATTACCCACATAGGATTTTTTAGAGTCCAAGCCGGAGCCTCTAAATAAATCAAAAATGCCTCCTCAGTGCTATAGATGCCAGGAGTTTAACCACCACTCTAGGTTTTGCAATAGAACCCCTAGATGTCTTAAATGTTCAGGGGGTCATCTCACCTCTGATTGCAAGAAATCCATTAAGGCCCCAGCTAAATGCGCAAATTGCAGCGGGCCGCACCCTGCAAATTATTCAGGATGCCCCAAGAACCCCCATAACAACACAAACAACAAGAGAAATCAAACAAATAAACCAGTCCGACAGATGAACACCGGCGCACGCGCCCAGAACACCACACCACCCCAACAACTGTACTCGGCTGCAGTTAAGAAGAACACAAAACAAGAATCCGTTAACGCAGCTAGTTTGATGTCCCAGATGGCACAGATGATGACGCAGTGGGGACAAATGTTGTCCATCCTCCAAACTAAAATTTAAAACTAAAATTCAATAATTACGCGCATAGTAACTCTCTCAGGTTTTTTAGCTGGAATGCTAATGGCTTGAAAAGGAATTTGGAAGAACTTAAAGACTGTATTTTAGATTATCATCCCGACCTAATCGGGATCCAAGAAACTCACCTTCGTCCTTCGGACAGAGTTAGCATTCCAAACTTCACTTGTCACAGAAGTGACCGTACAACACACAGAGGAGAAAAATTCAATCAGACACCACGCCATTATTAATACCTCTCACACCTTTGAAAATACATCGGTTGTCATACAAGCAGGGAACAACACAAAAATTACTGTGGCGTGTATCTATAGACCTCCACACGGCTCCATTAATACTACGGAATTCGATGCAATTCTCAACCATAACAACAAAGCCTTTCTATTCGGTGATTTCAACGCCAAACACCCGAACTGGAACCCAGGCAGGGCATGTCCGAATGGTAATATCCTATGCAATTGGGCCCTTGGGTCTGCATTGAATATTATCGCTCCCGACACTCCAACTCATTTCAACACCTATCATACTAGCAACATTTTGGACATCGGCTTTGCAGTTAATCTGGCTCACACTGATGTTTTTACAATTAATACTCTTAGCAGTGATCACGATCCAGTTATATTTGATATTGCTACTACTAATGTGTTACCAGAAATATACTTAGAACCTTAAAAACCACAAACTGGACTAAATTTCAAGATATAGTTTATCACAACATACCCGGTAACCCCAGGATAGATAATTTGGACTCAGCCGTTCAAAATTATACCAGTATGATTGCTAATGCTCTTTCTGCTTCCACTTCCACTAGAATAATTAACACACCTCACCTTCGCCTTCCTGACAACATAAGAGAGCTCATTAGGGCTAAAAACAGATTCAGGAAACTCTGGAATCAAACCAGATACCTACCATACAAACGCGAAGTAAATGCTCTCATTAGACAGATCAGGATAGAAATCGACCAACATAAAAACAGGACCTGGAAAAATTTCTTAGCTACTTTAAATCCTCAGGACAACTCTCTCTATCAATTACATAAAAGGATCACTAAAAAACGTACTGCCATCCCACCCCTCCATGGTTCGAGTGAGCTGGTTTATTCAGATTTCGATAAGGCGGAGGCTTTCAAAGAGACACTTGAAGTCACTTTTCAGGAAAATGCAGAACCCTACAGTGATGACAAGATTGAAGAAGTCGAAAATTTAGTCTTTGACTATTTCGACAACTTCACAACAGACACACCACCTCCACTCACTTCTCCTTCTGAAGTACGAGGCATCATTAAGAAACTTAAGAATAGAAAAGCTGCTGGTCCAGACCAAATCCCCAATATCGCTCTTAAATATTTAACTTTAAATGCTGTCACACATCTAACTAAGATTTACAATCAATGCCTCATTAAAAATCACTTTCCTACTCCGTGGAAGCAAGCAAATGTAGTCATGCTGCAGAAACAAGGGCAAAACAACACGTTCCCACAAGGCTACAGACCAATTAGTTTATTAAACGCCACTGCTAAGATTTTTGAACGAATAATTTTAACGAGAATACAAACGCACTGCAAAGCCATAGATTGCATTCCCCCGGAACAACACGGTTTCAGGGAGGGCCATTCCACGCTACACCAATTGATACGTGTTACTAACATTATTAATGAAGGATTCGCTAGCAGATTATACACTGTCGGTGTCTTTCTTGATGTCAAGAGAGCATTCGACAAGATGTGGCATGATGGCCTCACATACAAATTAATTAAACTCAACTTCCCTGGGTATTTAATTAAAATTATACATAATTATTTACAAAATAGAACCTTTCGTGTTCGCGTAAATAATGACTATTCAAATTTTGGTGCTTGCCAAAGCGGCACGCCCTAGGGTAGTACCCTTTCACCGTGTTTGTACAACATCTACACTCACGATTTTCCACACCACCCCACAGTTAGTACCTGCCTGTTCGCGGATGACTCCGCGGTGTTAGCACAGGGTTCTCAGCTCATTTACTCCTTAAAAACTATACAAAGATTCCTAGATACTTTAGAAAATTGGCTTACAGACTGGAGAATTGCAATTAATGTTGACAAATCTCAAGCAATAGTCTTCCGGAAGTGGGGGGCCATTGACCCTCCCTTCCAACTCACACTTTTTGATGACTACATACAGTGGGCTCCGGTGGTAAAGTACCTGGGCTTACACTTAGATAGTAGACTAACCTTCAGAAAACACATCGACTATCTCGCAGATAAGTTCTGGGGAAGAATTCATTTAGCTATCTCCCTGGTTGGGAGAGTCTCCTCTCTCCCTAGAAAATAAAGTTATACTTTACAAGCAAATTTTGCGCCCAGTGATTACTTATGCAGCCCCTGTTTGGGGAGCTGCAGCCGCCACCCACATGAAAAAAATTCAAATTGTTCAAAATAAAATACTTCGCGTCATGACTAACGCACCTTGGTACGTTAGAAACGACGTGATACACAACGATTTACACATGGAGCCGATTTCCAGTTTCATCACTAAGTTAGCCAGGAATGTTTTTAGAACCATTCAAAATCACGATAACCCCATAATAAAAGCACAAACATTATTTACGTATCCACATCCTAAATTAAAATATGCTTATGCCACCACTAAGTGGGCTTTGCCTCTTAAACCTCCCTAAATACTACATAAAACACTAATTTTACACATCTACAACATCAAATGCTCTAATGCGCCGAAACTGACTCGTGGTGAACTATCACTGCTCCCCCGCTCATGACTGATTGTTTTCTTTTGTATGGCGATCGTTGACCTTCCTGACTTCTTCCTCCATTTGCACGCCCAGCACCACTTTTAAGTGTGTCGCTCGGATGCCTTCCGTCACTCCCCCCCCCCGCCTACGGCGGGGTTGTTGATTTTTTATTCCTTCTCATGGTTTCACTTTTCTTCTCATACTGAGTAAAAGCGCTTCGCGCTGAGGCTCGACAATTCTAATTTTAGTTAGTACGCGCGCTTCTTCTCTTCTTGTCATCATGTAGTGTGTTGCAGCTAATATGTGTGTGTATCGTCCTTTGCTTTATGTGTTCAAGATGTGAAATAAAAAGTTTAATTAACCACAAGAATGCCACTGCAAGCTCCATTCAAAAAATCCATCATTACAACATCGTCGTATTATATATATATATATACGGTTAAATTGTTAATTTTATTCATACTGCTTTCTAGTTTAATTTATGTTGAAATAGTTTCATTTTAAAAGATAAATATCAGTATACGTCTTTCAAACAAATTATCTTAGTATATGTTAAGCATAAGTGATATTTTAAATATATTTTGTATAAAAGTAAGGAAAAATTTATGTTTATATGTTTAAAGCAAACTCTTTGCCTTTTCCAAAGAGTATAAAATGTATAACTGTTCATTGCAATAACCATTTAGTTAAATTATTTTTTTCTTAATTGAATAGAAATAACAAAAATTTAAATCGCTTTCTTAAATATTTTTTATAATAATCTTTTTTTGAAAAAAAAATGAGCACTTTTTATTATTGGAACTTACAAATTATGTAACTGAAGAATTTTTAGAAAATCTTTGCTTAGATAATATTTTAAGAGAAGTAAGAGAAATGTTATATACACCTGATTATTTTGAATATTATGAGAATCTGAATAAAATGATTTTTTAAATGTTTAATTTGAGTTAATTTTATTTATATTGTTTGTTAGTTTAATTTATGTTAAGATACTTTCTTTTTAAAAATAAGTTTGGGTATATTAAAAAAAATTTTCTCAGAATGTTTAAGCGAAAATTATATTTTAAATACATTTCATACAAAAGTAAGAAAAAAAAAATACTGTATAAATATTTTGTATAAGTTTCCGACAAGATTTGGCTTTAAAAGTTTATTTTTATAAATCTGAAAAAATTGGGAGGGGGGGGGGGTATACGGTTATATTGTTAATTTTTTTTCATACTGCTTTCTAGTTTAATTTATGTTGAAATAGTTTCATTTTAAAAGATAAATATCAATATACGTCTTTCAAACAAATTAACTAAGTATGTTAAGCATAACTGATATTTTAAATATATTTTGTATAAACGTAAGGAAAAATTTATGTTTATGTGTTTAAAGCAAACTCTTTGCTTTTTCCAAAGAGTATAAATTGTATAACTATTCATTGCAATAACCATTTAGTTAAATTCTGCTCTTCTGTTGAGCATAAACGTATATCTACTCTTCTTACATTTTCCATCGTTTTCCCAAATATGCTGTTATTAATTAGTCTGTAAAAATCCTTTTGAAAGTCATTTACAGCTTTAGTTCTCAATTCTGTATTGTAATCTATGTAATCTTTAAGCCAAGGCGACTGAAAAAACTTTAAACCACGATGAATTTTTTTCAAGACTAACCCTAATTTTAAATAAAGCTTTAAATTTGAATAATGGAGAACATATTTTGTTTTGGGTTCTAAAGTAGTTAAAAGTCTAGGTTCTCTACAATTAGATGGGGTTTTTTTTTCAGGGGCAAGGGGAAAATCTGAATGTTTGTCATGCAAATCGGAAGGGTAGTCAAGATCCATTTCCAAGATGTAACCTACATCTGAGTCATCTGATAAATTGAAAATACCCTGTTCAGTTAAGTTGCCATCACTCCAAACAAAATCTTTTAAGGATAGATATTTACTCATCGCGTAACCGTACAAATTGTTTGCGTCAAGGTAAATTAAATATTTTATCTCATCATCTGGGTTAAAGTTAGGCATATGTTTGTTGTTAGCTATAGCATAACGATTGCAACACTGACTTATACCTCCTCTTACACCCTTTTCTATAAAAAGAAGCATGTCGTAATCTGTGAACAGTTCGATAGCTACTTTAGGTTGTAATAACATAGCATCCCAAGATAAAGCTGGGGTTGTAAAATACCAACGTTTATAAGTTTGCATGCATATTTTCCGAAAGTTTTCAAAGAGATCTGCTAACAATAGGACATCTGTTTTTGCATATAGATCACAGTATTCACCAAGATTAATTAAATGAAATTCATTAAATACTTTACATGCATGATTATAATCCTCTACACTTATAGGCTCCTCATTTAGTTTATTGTAAAATTTGCTAATAGGTGGTAAACAAGAATCTTTACACTTTTCAAAACTATCAAAATAATCATACGAAAAAACTCCTTTTCTTAAAAGTAAATCTATTTTTTCTGAATCAAAATAATGTTTCATATATTTAAATTCATCTTTTTTTAGTGTTTTTATCAAATTTTCCAAACTAGAAGACATGAATTTGAAAGAATCTAAAAACCTTAACTGAAAATCATTTGAAATAGTTTTACTGAAGGAAATATATTTTTCTTCGGTGTTCGGAATTAAATTAATTTGTTTTTTTATCATATCCTAACTCCTTAATAAAAATATGGGCGTCATACCCAGAAAGATTATGGAAGAAAACAGGCAAAAATTTAGGGGTTTTCATTGCTAAATTACAACTATTACAACAAGGGTCATTAAATTTTTGTGTAACATGGTTATGATCCCTAACCTTGATATTGTTTTCACGAAAGGTTTGATCACAAACATAGCAATTTTTAGCATTATCATACAATTGCTTTTCTGATTCAGTAAGAGGTAATAATAGTTTTGGTTTTTTATAAATATTATCAATTTCTATTGCGTGTTTTTCTAATTTTTCAATAAAATTTTTTGGGTCACCTCTATATACTCCTGGATCTTTATAATACCCCCCCCCCTTGATAACTGATAAAATAACAAAAACCTATCGGGACATGTTTTTCATAAATATTAGTAAATGAAAAGTTTGGATTAGGACAGCAAGTATCAGTTTTCCTAGTTACACACTCGAAATCCGCATATACAACAAAGGGTATTTTTAAACTATGTTGAAAATTTTTAAATTTTAAAAACCTACTTGTTTCTGACGGCATTACTACTCTTGCAGGACTTTTATGTATACACATCTCATTGTGCTGAAGAAGTTTGTATTCTGTTTGCAAAGCACTTAAACATCTTTTACATACGTACGTTTTATGTTGATGTTTTGAGAGTTGTTTCGAAACAAGTCGAGATAAGCTTTTAATGAAACAATAATGTCCAAACTCTCCATTTTTTTTTACGTAAAGCAAATCTATATGTTTCTCACCATGTTACTCAAAAATTTAATCGCCCTTGTTGTAATAGTTGTAATTTAGCAATGAAAACCCCTAAATTTTTGCCTGCTTTCTTCCATAATCTTTCTGGGTATGACGCCCATATTTTTATTAAGGAGTTAGGATATGATAAAAAACAAATTAATTTAATTCCGAACACCGAAGAAAAATATATTTCCTTCAGTAAAAATATTTCAAATGATTTTCAGTTAAGGTTTTTAGATTCTTTCAAATTCATGTCTTCTAGTTTGGAAAATTTGATAAAAACACTAAAAAAAGATGAATTTAAATATATGAAACATTATTTTGATTCAGAAAAAATAGATTTACTTTTAAGAAAAGGAGTTTTTTCGTATGATTATTTTGATAGTTTTGAAAAGTGTAAAGATTCTTGTTTACCACCTATTAGCAAATTTTACAATAAACTAAATGAGGAGCCTATAAGTGTAGAGGATTATAATCATGCATGTAAAGTATTTAATGAATTTCATTTAATTAATCTTGGTGAATACTGTGATCTATATGCAAAAACAGATGTCCTATTGTTAGCAGATCTCTTTGAAAACTTTCGGAAAATATGCATGCAAACTTATAAACGTTGGTATTTTACCACCCCAGCTTTATCTTGGGATGCTATGTTATTACAACCTAAAGTAGCTATCGAACTGTTCACAGATTACGACATGCTTCTTTTTATAGAAAAGGTTGTAAGAGGAGGTATAAGTCAGTGCTGCAATCGTTATGCTATAGCTAACAACAAATATATGTCTAATTTTAACCCAGATGATGAGATAAAATATTTAATGTACCTTGACGCAAACAATTTGTACGGTTACGCGATGAGTAAATATCTACCCTTAAAAGATTTTGTTTGGAGTGATGGCAATTTAACTGAACAGGATATTTTCAATTTATCAGATGAATCCGATGTAGGTTACATCTTGGAATTAGATCTTGAATATCCCTCCGATTTGCATGACAAACATTCAGACTTTACCCTTGCCCCTTAAAATAAGTCCCCACCTAATTGTAAAGAACCTTGACTTTTAACTACTTTGGAACCCAAAACAAAATATGTTCTCCATTATTCTAATTTAAAGCTATATTTAAAATTAGGGTTAGTCTTGAAAAAAACTCATCACGTTTTAAAATTTTTTTCAATCTCCTTGGCTTAAAAATTACATAGATTATAATACTAAATTAAGAACTAAAGCTGTAAATGACTTTCAGAAGGATTATTACAAACTAATGAATAACAGCATATTCGGAAAAACGATGGAAAATGTAAGAAGAAGAGTAGTTATACGTTTATGCTCAACAGAAGAGCAAGCTCAAAAGTTAATAGCGAAACCAAATTTTAATCGTCGTACAATATTTTCTGAAAACTTAATGGCCGTTCATCTTCAAAAAAACCCAAATCAAATTCTTGAAACCAATACAAGTAGGAATGGCGATTTTAGACTTATCAAAAGTCCTAATGTATTCTTTTCACTATGAGTACATGAAGCACCGTTACGACTCGAAAGTAAGGCTCATGTATACAGACACCGATTCCTTTATCTATGAAATAAAGACTGATGATTTTTATAGTGACATGAAAGACGATATTAACTTATATGACACTTCAGACTATGACAAAAATAACATTTTTAAGGTATCCGAACACGCTCGGAGTACTTTTTAACAAAATAACATACTAAAACATTATAAATGCTCTTTTAGTACTCAATACCAATAAATATTACTCTCTATTTAACTATCAAAATTTAATATAAATTACCTGAATTTTGCAAAAATCACAATTATAAGTTAAATTTTAGCAATATTTTTGAAAAACTTCAAAGCAGTTAGAGAAAAAAGTAATAAACATATATTAGTAAAAGTTTTACGAAAACAAACTAGATGCATTTATCTAAAAAATGTGCTAAAATTTTAATTTTTTATTAAAATTTGAAAATTTTAGAGATGATTGAGTAAACATTATAAGAAATATTACATTTTTTATGAGACCATTATTTAAATAACAAGCAATAACTCAAAAAGTGTTCATATAATAAGACATATTTTAGTACATTCTCTAGAAAATAACGTAAATATTAGGTTTAAAAAGTTTTATAGAAATACATTCGTAATATTTTGAGTTATCGGACTCACCATGATAGATTTTGAGCAATTTAAATGCCCACTTCTGGTAGATCAAAAACCCACACTTCCGGTTTTTCTAACTTTATAAAATTGATTGTAACTTGGCCTCTAGGTAGTGTAGAAACAAAATAAAGTATATTTCGTAAAGTCAAAAGATAGCTCTATATTCAATAAAATTTTAAAAAATATCTGTCTTGACTGAATTTGGTCATTTTCAAAGTGTTCGGATTCCTTAATTTACCTCTAGTTAACAAAAATGTCTTCGGGAAAATGAAAGATGAAAACAAAGGAAATATTATGACAGAATATGTAGGATTAAAATCGAAAATGTATGCCTACAAAACAAACCATAAGATTGAAAAGCGGTTAAAAGGAATTAAAAAACAAACTTTAAAAAATAAAATAACATTTGAGGACTAGAAAGTCTGTCTTTTTAATCAAAAATTAAAATATGTTGACATGAACTTAATTAGATCCAAATTTTATTCAATACACTCCATAAAGCAAAACAAACTTGCTCTGTCCTATAAAGATGACAAAAGGTTTATTAATGATGATGGCATTACTACGCTTTCCCATGTTACTTTGTATCTTTTTGTGTAATCCTTATACTGAAATCAATTTTACAATTTGTTGTTCTCCTGTAATGTATGTATATATATATGGAAGAAATTTATATAAAATATAGAACATAACAAGAAATACTTAATAAAAAAATGAAGATCAAATCTAATGAAATGCAAACAAGAACCTAGCGAGTCAAAAGGCAATTTCGGACTTAGGAATGAATAAGTGGGGTTAAACTAGTTTGAAGGCTCCAACCTTCCCCCTTTGCAACTCGGTAGGAAAGACCAAAAAAAAAATAGAAATTTAAAGTATCAAAATTTTAAGTATAAAAAATTCAAAGTATAAAAAAACCAAAGTATAAAAAATCTCATAGAAATATGAAAGAACAACCGACTACTATTAAAGCAAAAAATTCTCCTAAAATGTTTAAGTAGAAAAATATCAAAAGAATTACCCAATAAAAGGATTCTTCCAAAAAGATTTTTCAAAACTTCTGCTCACAGAGCTTATTCCAGGAGATCCAACAGTCTTGAAACCGATGGAAAGCTTTTATATGTTGCGATAAAAATCTAAATTGCACTTAAACGCATCCTTTATACCAGCTTGTAAGGAAGACGCCAAGAAAGATTACAATCAAATTTGGTAGGCTATAACTTGGTTGGTTGTCACAAATGTAGAAAATTGGTTGGTTGTCAAAATGTAGAAATTTTTCATTTTATAAGATTTTTAAGAAGGGTGTGGAAAAAATATAAACTGGGTGTGAAGAGTGTTAAAACAGAATCTTCACAGCAAAACCACTAATATGCTGACTTTGAGATCCTATTGTTGTATGGTGGTTTTGAAATCAGAAATAGCAAGACGTTTAATGTATTTGTGATGAATATATGTTCTTAAGAAGTTAAAAGGATAGACATGATATAAGCAGCATTAGAAGAATTTCTTGATATTATTAAATTTATCTATTTTGTTGGTAGTTAAGTTATCATTCCTAAGTAAAAAATTCAAAACAATATTTCTGTAAATTGATAGATGCAAGATACTGTTCCATACAGAAATTTTAATTACATGGAAACTAAAAGAATCTCTTTTGTCATAAATGTTACAGACTACTCTATTGTCAATAAGATGCAAGTCTAAATCTAGGAATTCAACCATATTAGAGTTAAAATTAGTTTTAAGAAGGTTGAGATTGTCAGGGTAGAACATAATATTTGGTTTGAATGCACTATTTTTACCAAAAATTATTACATCATCTATATAACGATAAAGTAAGAAAGATTCATTAAAAATATGATCAATTTCAAAAAAATGTAAATACAGGTTAGCTAAACTATTACTGGCAGGACCACCCTGAGGTAATCCTCTGATCTGTTTATAAAGATTCTGATCAAATGCTATGAAATTTTCTTGTAAAACAAGATTAACCAGGATATCAAATTTTTCCTTTTTCATTGAATTATGCAATTCATATTTATCATAAATTAAATGTAGAACTCTAATCATATCATCTATATCAATAGAATTAAAAAGGTCCTCGAAGTCAAAGCCGTGCATGGAAAAGACTGTCATATCCTTCGTGACTCTAACAATCTCTAAGCTATTTTTAATTATTGCTGTGTGTTGAAAGCTATCGATAGTATTTTGAAGAAGGGATTGTAAAATCTTCCCAGACTTCGTTATATATGTATTATACCCATTAGTAATACTACGGAATTTTATTGGACTTTTGTGGAATTTTGGTGTTAAAAAAATTCGTGGGTATTTAATAGTTTTGAGATGAATATTTAATCTTTTGTTTAAAGCCAAAAGACGATTATCATCTTCTCTATTGCTGTGAATCGACTTTTGAAATGCATTATTCTTTAAAATATGATCACTTTATAATTTACTATAAAAATATTTACATATTATTGCATAATTAGCAGAGACTTTATCAACATAAGTTATCACGAAATCCTTTTGAATATTATCTATCGATACTTTAAGGTCTTTATACATAATTTCATTTTCAACGTTGAAATCCAATTTTCCAATTTCTATTGTTACAAGAGATCTAAATTGATTGAATGCTTCTATCGGCATTCCGTATTTAATAGCCATTTTAAGGTAGAAAGTATCCAAATCTCTTGTGATTTGTTTTACAACGTTGGATTTATTTTTTGTGATCATAAGTCTAAAGCCAGTACCTTTTTCCATAAAATTTCTCAATAAATCATCTTTTACAATGCCAAGGTCTCCAGTGACAACGTGCTGATGATATTCATCGATATAATCTATATATATAAAGGAGAAAAGCGACTGACTGACTGACTGACTGACTGACTGACTAATCACGAAATCTCTGGAACTATTCAACCTACAGACTTGAAATTTGGTAGACATATTCCTTTGATAGAGTAGACATCAGCTAAGAAAGGATTTTTCGAAATTCGAAACACAAGGGGCGTTACGGGGGGTTAAGGGCTTTAATAATAATTGTTTCCATGTTTAAACTACTTGATGTACAATCTTGAAATTGGGTAAGCGGATTCCTTTCAGAGAGTAGAGATCCGCTACAAAATGAGTTTGCTGAAAATCGACCCCCAAGTGGCGTTGCAGGGGCTTAGGGGGCGTTATAGATAATTATTTCCATTTATAAACTATTTGACGCACTGTCTTTAAATTTGATATATAGATTCCTTTCGTAGAATAATGATCAGTTACAAAACGGGTTTTGTGAAAACAGACTTCTAAGTGGCGTTGCGGGGGATTAAGGGGCGTAATAGATAAATATATCCGTTTTTAAACTACTTCACCTACCTGCTTGAAAATTGGTAGGTAAGTTTCTTTCCTGGAGTAAATATCCGCTACAAAATGGGTTTTTGGGAAAATTGACCCCCAAGGGGTGTTGCGGGGGGGGGGTTTAAGGGGCGTTATAAATTCCTATTTTTAAGTTATTAGACGTACAGTCTTGAAACTTAGTAAGCAGATTCCTCTCATAGGGTAGAGATACGCTAAAAATGGGTTTCGGGAAAATTGCCCCCAAGTGGCGTTGAGGGGACTTAAGGGGCGTTATAGATAATTATTTCCATTTTTAAACTATTAGACGCACAGTCTTTATATTTGATAAAGAGATTTCTTTCATAGAGTAGAGATCAGCTATAAGAAGGTTTTGTGAAAACAGACCTCTAAGTGGCGTTGCAGGGGAATAAGTGGCGTAAGAGATAAATATTTTCGTTTTTAAACTATTTGACCTGTCTGCTTGAAAATTGGTAGGAATGTTTCTTTCATGGAGTAAATATCCGCTACAAAACGGGTTTGGAGAAAATTGACCCCCAAGGGGTATTGCGGGGGGTTAAGGGCAGATATAAATAATTATTTCTTTTTTTAAACTATTAGACTCACAGCCTTGAAATTTGGTTAGCAGATTCCTCTCATAGGATAGAAATACACTGCAAAATGTGTTTTGTGAAAATCGACCCCGAGGTGGTGTTGCGGGGGTTCAAGGGGCGTTATTGATAATTTTTTTGCATTTTTAATTAATTGGACGCACAGTCTTCAAATTTTGCTAAGCAGATTCCTTTCATAGAGTGCAATTCCCCTACAAAATGGGTTTTGTGAAAACAGACCCAGAAGTGGCGTTGCGGGGGCTCAAGTGGCGTTATAGACAATTATCCCCATTTTTAAACTGTTCGACGTACAGTCTTGAAATTTGATAAGCAGATTCCTTTCGTAAAGTAGAGAACCGCTACAAAATGGGTTTCGCGAATATCAACTACTAAGTTTAATTTCGGGAGATTAAGAGGCGTAATCGATAAATATTTCCATTTTTAAACTACTTGATCATCCTGCTTGAAAATGGGTAGGCATGTTCCTTTCATGAAATAGAGTTCCTCTAACAAAGAGTAAAATGAAAATTGACCCCCAAAGATGTTTGCGAGGGGTCAAGAGGAGTTACAGAAAAAAATTCCTGCTTTTAATTGTTAGACCCATATACTTAAAATTTGTTAAGCATGTTTCTTTTGTTGAATAGGGATCCACTAAGAATAAATTTTAAGCAAATCAAGAGTTCTGTGGGGTTGCAGGGAATGGGACGTATTGACAAAAAAAATTACTTTTTTCGAGCTACAAGGACTATAATAATGAAATTTGGTTTGCATTTTTCTTTTGTTGAATTGAAATCCGCTAAGAGCGGTAATTTTGGAAAACGGCTCTCAACGGGATTACGGGGATATTTATAGCAAAACTTTTGCTTTTTTCTGTTAGATTTAGACTTGAAATTTGGCTTGCATGTTCAATTTACGGAGCAGAGATCCACCGAAAATTGGTTTTGCGGGAATCCACTTGGTTTTTGAGTTACGAAAGAGCAAACATCATTCTATGCGTCAATTTTAGAGATTTTTAGAAAATACAAATTAGATGAGTTCTGCCCTTTTTTTTATCAACAGGTGACAGTTACAGGTATAAGTATATTGTTCAATTCTATCGAATTCTTAATGCTAGGACTTAGATATCAATAATTTATACATATATATAAGTAATAAAAATTTAGAAAACATCATGAAATACCCAGCGAAGCGGGCGGGTAACAGCTAGTCACAATATAAGTAGCATTTACATTGCTCCGGACATAGGAGCTCCGAAACTTGATTATAATTGAAAATAAATCTGCCAAGTTTCTTGTTATATTTGAAAGCCTTTTTAATAATAATATTTTTAATAGGAAAAAAAGGATTGATATTTCTGAAATATACCTGAAAAATTAATTTTGTTAAAGGATTTATTCATAAATAACATGGTAAAATATTGTGTAGTGTAATTTTCTACTGCATCTAATTTGATATTCATTTTTTGTACTAGATAATTATTAAGATCTCTAATCATATGCATACCATGGGAATCCAAAAACTTACAT